>JAQQSO010007708.1:0-10445 GCA_028658305.1 Pachyuromys duprasi | reverse complement strand
ACTTTTCTGTTGAGGGCAGCAGGGGCCCTCATACATCTACATGGTTTCTGGTGGCAACCCAGACCCTGGACATCCATATGGCCTTTGGGTGTGACTCAGGCCACAGACAATGACACAGACCCCAGCTGCAGCAGGACCATGGACCCAGACACGACCTTTAGCCACACCCTGGCCAAGACATCACCGTGCTCTTAGGGGGTTGTGCAGACTTTTCAAATCTACCTGCTCCTCATCAATGTTGATACTCCAGTTCCTCCTTTCTCCACAGTGTATACAACCCCTGGCTTTGATTTCTCTCCCCTATCTCCACTTCACAATCCATCTTTCCCTTCTCTCCATCACATATTCATCCACCCTAGTGGTACCTGTGATAGGCACTTGGGTGTTTTCTTCCAGCCACTCCGGGCCTGCAAAACTTGGGCAGGCACTTAAGTGTCTTTGTTAAGGTTGGCCTGACAGCTGGTCGGATATTTTTTTAATTTTTTATTTTACCTTTAACAAAGCAGATATGAACATTTCATGCATGAGTTTCTGTGATATACTTTCACATCCTTGGGCTAGGAACGTGAGTGTCGATTTACTGAATCAAAGCACAAGTGTGTGTAGCTTTGGAAGGAAATATCAACCTGTCTTTCAAAATGACTGCACCACTTGGCATTTCTTCCCACCACTGTGAGCATGCCAGTGACTCCATGTCTTTGCCAATACTGAGTATCTGGGTATGTAGTAATAATGCTTATTTGCAGAGTCTGTAATTTTTTTTGCCCCTCCTATAGCTATTTTCAACCTTTTAACTCTCCTTTCTTCTCCTTTAAATACATTTTAAAAGTGGAAATTGTTTTTTTTCTGACAGAACATATCTTGATTACCATTGTACTCTGTCCAGTTTTTTCTCACCTCAGAATCCCAATTTTTCTGTTCTTTAGAAAAGAACAAGCTTCTAAGAGATAATGTTAAAACATAATAAAAATACAATAAGATAAAACAAAACTAGCATTTTGAAGCTAGAAAAGATGAACCAACAAAAGAAAAACAAGGGAAAATACTAGAATTAGAGACCCATTCATTAACACACTCAGGAATTCCATAAAAACACTAAGCTGTAATATGTACTGAGAGAGCCTGATGCAGACCTTTGAAGGCTACTTTAGTCTCTGGGAGGTCACATGAGCTTTGCTCCTGTTGATTTAGGCGGTCTGTTTTCTTGGTGTCCTCCATCCCCCCGAGTCTTACAGTCTTTTTGTCTCCTTTTCTGCAGGGTTCCCTGAGCTCTGAAGGGAATGATTTGAGGGAGACATCTCATTTAGCGCTGACTGTTGTAAGTTCTCTTGCTCTATGTGTAATATCTGGATTTGTGTGTCTCTACTTTTTCCCATGTCCAGTAGGATGAAGTTTCTCTGATGATAGCTGAGCAAAGCACTTATCTATGAGTATCACAGAATATTATTAGGAATAATTTAATTACTACTTTTTTTCCTCCTTTTCTTTTTTCCTCTTCGGACCAGGAATATTTGGCTTTACCCTAGGTTCCTGGGATGTCTAGTGTCTGGTTTCTGGTTAAGCAGCAGTGTTGAGTGTAGGTTCCATCTCATGGAGCGAGCCTTCATTCATACCTGATCTGGTTGGTTACTCCCGCAGCGTTGCGTCACCATTGCCCCAGTATATCTTGCAGGAAGGAAAACAGTGCTCATCAAAAGGTTTTTTGGGTGGTTTGGTATTTATGTTTCTCTTTCGGTAGCATGCAGAGTATCTTCCTGTACCAACAACTCTAGAATGTAGTTGTGAAGGCTCTCTGTAGCACCAGCCAGATTTCTCCATGTTCAATGAGTTGTGCAGGTGTTGTCTTCAGCAGTGGGACCTGGCTGTCAGTTTGTAACCTACAGTCTTAGCAACATCCTGGCTTGTTTAGGGATTCCTATGGGACTTTTTTCTTTTTCTTTCTTTCGTTCTTTCTTTCCTTTTTTTTTATTTTGCTAACAAAGTCAATTAGACATAACTTAATCTTGGCACTTGAAGCTTTATTTGGAGACCAAAGATGGCCAGTTGACACTCTGTCTCCACCATCATTTGGCAATTTCACTTAGATCACCTTCATATATGTACATATTTTAGCAAGTATGTACTGCATTAGGTTTCCATAGTGCCCCTCAAGTACCTGTTAGTTTTGGCCAACTCTCCCTGTATTCCCTCCTTCAACACCCCACTCACCCTCATCACTTGAACCTCCCATTCCAGCCCCTCACCCATCCATTACTCTCTATTATATTGCCCTTTCCTAATGAGATCACTCTATTTCCTCTAGCCCCTTGCTACATTCACACCCTCTGCAGTGGTTTTCTGAACTGTAGCTTGCTTATCATTGACTATACAGCCAGTGTCCACATATAAGCAAATGCATACAATATCTGGTTTTCTGGATCTGGGCTATTTCTCTCAGGATGATTTTTTTTTCTAGTTAAATCTCTCTGCCTGTGAATTTCATCATGTCCTAGTTATTTATTAGCTGAGTAATGTGCCACATGTTCTTTAGCCATTCATCTGTGGAGGGACATCTGGGTTGTTTCTAATTTCTGACTATTATGAAGAGAGCAGCAATGAACATGGCTGAGCAAGTGTCTCTGTGGCAGAATGAATCTTCTTTGACTATATGCCTCAGAGTAGTATATCTGGACCTTCATGAAGATTGATTTCCACTCCCATCAGCAATGGAAGAGTGTGTCTCTTTCACATCCTAGCCAGCACGAGCGGTCATTTGTTTTGTTGATCTTAGTCACTCTGACAGGTGTAAAATGGAATCTTAAAGTGTAAAATGCATATCTTGGTTTGCATTTCTGTGATGGCTAAGGATGTTGAACATGTAAGTGTTTCTCAGCCATTTGAGTTTCCTTTGTAGTGAATTCTCTGTTTAGATCTATACCCCATTTTTAATTGAGTTATTTATTTTCTTGATATCTACTTTCTTATGTTCTTTATATATTTTGGACATTAGCTCTTTACAGATGAGTAATTGGTAAACAATTTATTGGCTGTCTGAATAACAGTGGCTTCTGCCATGAGAAGCTTCTTAGTTTCATTAGGTTCCATTCATTAATTGTTGATTTTATTTCTTGTGCTAACACTGTTCTGTTTAAAATGACTTTTACTATGACACTGAGCTCAAGACTATTCCCCACTTTCTTTTCTATCAGAGTCAGTGCATCTGGTTTCATGTTGAGGGTTTTGATTCACTTGGAGTTGAATTTGTGCAAGGTAATAAATATGGATTTATTTGAATTCTTCTACATGTAGCCATTCAATTGACCAGCTCCATTTGTTGAAGATGTTGTCTTTTCCCCCCAGTGTGTACTTTTGACCTCTTCATCAAAAATCAGGTGTCCATAGGTGTGTGAACTTATGTATGCGCCTTCAATTCAATTCCATTGATCAACATTTCTGCTTTTTTTGCCAACATCATCATCATCATCATCATCATCATCATTATAGCTTTGTAGTAAAACTGAAATCTGGAATGTTATACCTCCAAAACATTATCATTCAGGGTTGCTTTAATTAATTTGTGTGTGTGTGTGTGTGCGCGCGCCTTTCCAGAAGAGGTGGATATTGTGCAAACTGTCCTTTCCAATTCTGTGAAGCATTGCACTGGAATTTCGGTGTTGGTTGCATTGAATCTGTAGATTCCTTTCCATAGGATAATCCTTTGTACTATATTAATTCTAGCATGTTGTGAGCATGGGAGATCTTTCCATCTTCTGATCTGTTCTTCATTTTTTTTCTTCAATGACTTGAAGTATTTATCATACAAATTATTCACTTGTTGGGTTAGAGTTACCTCAGTATGTTTAATATTATTTGAGGCTGTTTTTATTTTCCTGGTTTCTTTCTCTGTCTACTTGTCCTTTGCATAGAAGAGGGGGACTGATTTTCTGTGAGTTAATTTTGCATCGAGCTCTTTTGCTGAAAGTGTTTATCATCTGCAGGAGTTTCCTGGTGGAATTTTCCAAGTCATTTATGCATACTATCATGTCATCTGCAAAGAGTGATACTTTGACATCTTCTTCTCCAATCCCCTGATCTCCTTCAGTTGTCTTATTGCTCTAGGTTAGAATTCAAATACTATATTGAATAGGCATGGAGTGGACAATTTGTCTTGTTCCTGATTTTCATGGAGTTGCTTTTCATTTCTCATAATTTAAGTTGTTGTTGGGTATAGCTTTGCTGCAACTGCCCTTATTACTTTGAGGCATATCCGTAATCTCTTCAGAAATTTTATCATGAACAAGTATTAAATTTTGTCAAAGTCTTTTCTGCAACTAATGAGATGACCATCTGGGTGGTTTTTTTTCAGTTTGTTTATATGTCAGTTTGTTGTGTACTTTTAAAACTATTTATTTATGTTTCTAATATCTTTTCCTCCTTCTCCACCCCAATCCCTCCCAACACCCAAATACCAAGTAGGAGAGAAAAGTTAGTGGGGAAAGGAGGGAATCAAAACAAAAACATGTTTACATCCACAACAGTGGCTAACATTTATCAGTTTACCTGTGTTGAAGTATCTCTATATCTCTGGGATAGAGTCCACTTGATCACTAGGATGATCTTTTCAATGTGTTTTTGGGTTCATATTGCAATTATTTGAGTATTTGTGCCTCTATGTTTATGAGGAAAATTTGTGGTTTGGCTATCAGGTTAACTGTGGCTTGATAAAATGAACTGGGCAAGGTTCCTCCTGTTTCTCTTTTGTGGAATAATTTGGAGAGTATTGGCACCAACTCTTCTTTGAAATTCTGGTAGAATTCTACACTAAAACCGTCTGGCCTTGGGTTTCCTTTGTCTGGGAGGCTTTTAATAACTGCTTCTATTTAATGAGGGGCTCTATATCTGTTTAACTTGCTTATCTGATATTGAATTAATTTTGGTAAATTGGATATACTGGGAAAATTATCTGTTTCTTTTAGTTTTTCCAATTTGGTGGAGAACTGGTTTTTAAAGTATGTTCTTATGATTCCTTGATTTCCTCGGATTCTATTTTTATGTGTCTCTTTTCATTTCTAGTTTTGTTAATTTGAATCTGTCTCCCCACATTTTAGTTTTTTGGATAAGTGTTAGTCAGTAGTACTGATTTTTCTTAAAAGAACCCTCGGGTTTACTAATTTTTCATTTGTTTCTGCATTATTGATTTTTATCCCCATCTTTGATTGCTTCTTGCTATTTACTCCTTTTTGGAAGTTCGTTCTTTCTTTCTTTCTTTCTTTCTTTCTTTCTTTCTTTCTTTCTTTCTCTTTCTCTCTTCTTTTTCTAGAGCTGTGCTCCTATGCACTGTGAGATGACTCCAATTTTTTATGTAAGCAATTAGTGCTATGAAGTTGCCTTCAATGTATCCCATAAGTTTGAGTATGTTGTAAATTCATTTTTTAAATTTATTTATTTTATATCAATCACAGGTTAGGTTTTTTGCATCCCATGAGTAGCCCCCTCCCTCATTCCCTCCCACTCTCCTGAACCCTCCCTCATCTCCTCCCCACCCCCTCCAAGACCACCAACAGGGGAGAACCTCCTCCCCTTCCATCCAACCCCAGCTCATCTTGTCTCCTCAGGGCTGGCTGCAATGTCCTCTCCTGGGATCTAGCCAGGCTATTACTCCCTGGCATGTATGGGGGAGGGTCAAAGAGTCAGTGATCAAGTTCAAGACTGAAACAGTCCCTGTTTCCCTTACTAGGGTCTTCATTTCGACACTAAGCTATCATGGGCCACATCTGAGCGGGGGTTCCAGGCCATATCCATATATGGTCCTTGGTTGGAGAAACTGTCTCATATAAGACCCCTGTGCCCTGCTCAGATTGGTCTTTGTAGAGCTCTTGTTCTCCCCAAGTCTTACTAACTTCCCCTATGTAAATTCATTTTTATTGAATTATAGAAAGTCTGTGGTTTCTTTCTAATTCCTGTCTAGATACATTTTTCCTTCAGTAGAGAGTTGTTTGGCTTTCATGGGTTTGTGTTGGTACTGTTGCTGTTGCTCTCTGGCTTTAATCCATGATGCTCAGATAGGATGCATGGAGTTATTTCACTTTATTTTTTGTATTTGTTGAGGCTTGCTTTTTGCCCGAGTATTTGGTCAGTTTTGGAGAGAGTTTCATGAAGTGTGGAGAAGAAGGTGTGTGTGTGTGTGCATTTGTGTAGAACGTTCCGTAATTATGTTAGTCTCTTTTGGCTTATAACATCATTCAACTCCAACATTTCCCTGTTTAGTATTTTTGTGAATGACCTGTCTGTTGGCAAGAATGGGATATGGAATTCTCCCACTATCAATGTGTGAGGATCTATATATTGTTTCAGCTGTGTGAATACTTCTTTTACAAACTGTTGTGCCCTTGTGTTTGGTGCATGAATGTTAAGAATTGCAATGTCCTCCCACTATCAGCGTGTGAGGGTCAAAATATGATCTCAGCTATAGTCATGTTTCTTTCACAAACTTTGATGTCCTTCTTTTTGGAGCATAGATGTTAATAATTGCGATGTCCCCTTGGTGGACTTTTCCTTTGATGAGTATGTAGTGTCCTTCCATATGTCTTCTGATTAGGTTGGATTTGAAATCTAGTTTGTTATATGTTAAAATTGTCATGGGCCTGGAGATGATACTGGGAGCCTGGACTAGGAGGAATGGAGGGAGAGGGGGAGGTCTGCATTTAGCCAACTTACTTCCCTAGTCTGAGTGGCCTGAGGTCCCCAGGGAGTGCCTGCTAAAGTTGGGGGCTGGGACAAAGCAATGGATGGGAGGAGGGGTATCAGGAAGGGAAGATCTGTGGGATCCCTGGGGATGGGTGCAGGTGGGGAAGGGAGGCTGCAGCAGGTGTTGTTGCAAAGCTCTGGATGAGACTGGAGTATTGGGTTTGGAGGAGCAGTGGGGGAAGTGAAGATGTGCAGTTAGCCTAGCTGCTCCCTTGATAGGCTGTACCTGTGAGCTTTTATTCTCTGTCTCTATCTCTCTTTCTCCCTCCTTTTTCTCTTTTCTACATATGGTTTCACAACTGTCCCATACACACAGATTTGAGACAATTCTCCAGTCTAATTTTTGCTATGATCTCCTTCATCATCAATGATAATGGCCTCTGAATGATGGTGCAGTGTGTGACAGAGTACATAGGACCTTCCCCCAAGGCATGTACACAGCAGCCTAGGTTTAAGATACATATCAGGCTGTCCAAGTCACATAAAGGAGGTACTTCCATAATTTGGAACATTGGAGATATTCCATAGCCCAGGTATTCCTTCAGTTGGAAAGAAGGAGGGAGGGAGAAAAGAAGAGAGGGAGGAAGGGAGGGACAGAGAGAGAGAGAGAGAGAGAGAGAGAGAGAGAGAGAGAGAGAGAGAGACAGACAGACAGACAGACAGACAGACAGACAGACAGACAGAGGGTCTGGGAATTAAAAGAGACAGAGAACACCAAGAAGTGACACCAAGACAGTGCTCTGATAAAGGCACCATCTTTATTACAGAGTAAGCCACTTATATAGGGCAAACCAAAAGGGACTTTCCAAGTAAACATATCCCAGCAAAACAGGAAATGTAACCAAGCAAAACAGGAGGCTTAGCCAAGGGAAACAGGAGGTGTCTGCTGAAAACAACAAGAGTAGCAAGTCAGCCTGACTTTCATGCCCGTGACCACCTCATCTACAATGGAATGGCTACCTCATATATGGACTGGGAACTGAGAGTATTGGATGAAGACACTGAAACTGTAGACTTCCTTACCAGTTGGAGGAGGCAGGTGAAATCATGGCTGTATCACACCAGGGTGAACACTGAAAACCACTAAAAAGAAAAGCCTGCTGTTCCCAGCTGTGGATTCACTAGACTTGGAGGCTGGGTAGAAGGAGCCAAGTTTAGCCAGTCCCCGGATATCCCTGAAGTCTGAGGTTGCTTACTGTAGCACCTTATCCAGAAGTTCAGACTGAGCTGTTTTAGACCCTACCCTGTATTCTTTGTGTATCCTGGCAGTGTTCGCTGGGATTCTGAAACACCTGTTCATGGGCCAGTATCTCAGCTTTATCATAGGTTCTGTGTGCCCATAGAGACCAGGTGTTGGAAACAACAGAGCCTGAAAATGTTGGTGAGGTGAATAGAAATGTCTCTAAGTGTGATCTCAATGGGAGCTTGCCCTTAGTGCAGCTATAGATTGACAGAAGGATAAATAGGAAATGTGCGCTTATGAAGAACCACATATATATACAGAATATATCATTTAAATGATATCATAGATGAAATAGACTTAACCCCTACCTCCATAAAATTTCAAATCCTACAGAATACACATTTGTTTCAGCAGCCTCTGGGACTTTCCATAAAATAGATCATAGAGCATGAAGCTAGTTTTAAGAAACACAGAGAAACTGATTTTCTCTTTTGTTACAAAGCAACTAAACTCCCAGCCCACAGCAAGAGAAACTATAGAACACAAAGTCTCAAGAAGATTAAACAACACACTTTTGAATGGTGAATGTGTTACTCAAGAAATTCAGAATGGATTTAAAATGCCAAAAATCAAATGAGAATGGAAAAGAAACAAATGAAAACCAAAAGACAGCATGCAAAATCCCCGGGGGAGACGAAGGGCCCTAGGAGGAGCATTTGCCGGCCTAAGTCCAGGGTATCAATTTCGCATGTCCATCTCCTTCTCCATTTGTGTTTTCTCCATCTGTGTGATACTCTGCACACAGCAGGTTCCACAGCACAGAAACAGAGTCTTCAGTTTCCTGCTTCTGCTTCTTCACCCACCCTGCATCTGTGACAAGAAAGTAACCATGATTTGGGATGAGGGTTGCGGTGAGCATTAGTAGTATTGGGAATGATTTCAGAGTCCATGCTGTGCCTGGGGCTGGGGCAGGGGTATGCACAATTAAAGAGAAAAACAGATGAGGTGGCGTTACAAGCCTGGTAACCACTGAGTCCTTCACCTTTGCTTGGCTGTGCTGTTCTTCTGCCACATTACCTTGCACTGTGCCATAGGGCTTCTACCTATAGCACGTTGGGTACAAAATCCCACCTGGGCAAGGCCCACAGCTGCTTCCTGTTGGGAAACAGTGCATCCCAGAGCAGCACGAATTTATGCCCCGGAATTCATCAAGGCCCTGGACCATCATCTTATGTTTCTGAAGGCTATAGCCTATAGGCTTCTGTCATTTTCTCTGTCTCTCTCTGTCTCTCTGTCTCTCTCTCTCTCTGTCTCTGTCTCTCTCTCTCTCTCTCTCTCTCTCTCTCTCTCTCTCTCTCTGTCTGTGTGTGTGTGTGTGTGTTCATTGTGAGACTCTGAAATGGGAAGATGGAAAGGAGGTCAGAGCTGCCACCACTGAAGAGTCAAGAGACTGAGATAGGGCAGGTGGCCATAGATCATGGGGGAGGAGGATGGTGAGCTTATGGGAATGACAAACAGCACTGAGGGAAAATGTCTCCACTAAAGCCCACAAGGTGCCCTCCTGTAGCAACCCACAGGTCAGTGATATCTGAGGACACTAAGCATTGAGGGACTCTGATGAGTGCTGGCCCTGTAGGTCAGAAGGACCAGGCAAAAGATGACCAGGAAGTGAGGGGCAGAAGGGACATTTCCCTTCTCTGTACCTGTTTGTGGCTAGACTGTGGCTGCTGATGGTGAGGCCCCTTGGATAACAATGTAACTATTCACATCTTCAGAATGTCGTTGTGCTCTTATTGGTCAGAGAACTACCTCGGTGTCCACAAAAGGATTCTAGAAAGTTTCCTGGCCCTGCTCATCCAGAACTTTCCAGCCTCAGACCGCACTGCTGAAATGAGAGGCCCAGATTCCCTTCCCAATATATATGACCTTGGGAAACAGTATTATTTGGCTTCTAGAGCAAAGAGAATGTGGTCTGCGCCTCCCACAATGCCTCTTAGCAGAAGCTGAGCCTACAGAGTACTGGGGTAGCATGTGTGTGCACACCTTGAAGCCCCTTATTCCCAGACATCCTACTGAGAACACTGAAACTCAGTGTTCTACCACTTTCTCCAGTCTGAGCCACTTCGAGGAAGCCATACTTCCTTCAGCCTGTGACCCTTGCCTGCTGTCTCCCAGACTCTAAGAGGTCACTTGACTTCATAGGCAAGGACACCCTCCCAGTCATGCATGGCTGCTCTCTGAATGTTCTTGGTTCATGCACCTGGGTTCAGAACCACAGACAACTCTAGTAAGGCACAGCGGTGCATCACATCCTCGTCTGCAGCACCCACAGCTGGCTCACCCACAGGGGCACTGAGGTGACAGCATCTTACACACACTCCCCAGGATTCCTTAAGAAAGGGATGGTGGGCATGGTTTGGTACAGAAGCCTGCAGATCCAGCACTCTTGCTGAGACAAAGAAAATATGAGATTCCCCAACTGGTGTGCAGCAGTGTAGCAGGACTCTATTCATAGAGGATGTACAGTCAAATAAGG
>JAQQSO010007707.1:0-10446 GCA_028658305.1 Pachyuromys duprasi | reverse complement strand
TGATTGTGTGTCACTTGATGTCACTAACTGTAACACAACTTAGAATATCTTAGAAGAGTCTCTGCTTCAAATGTGGTTCCTAAATGTACAGAGGTGTAAAAAATTAAATAAAAAATGAACCAAGCTTCATTTTATAAAACTGCTCAAACAGAATAGACATCAGAAGTAGGAGAAGACAAGGAATGGTACAGGAGCCTTCCACAGGGAACCTCTGTAAGATTCTACCCACCAGAGTACCGAAGGAGATACAGAGACTCATAGCAAACTTTGGGCAAAGTGCAGGGATCCTTAAAGAAGAGAGAGATAGAAAGACTTGGTAGAGACAGGAACTCCACAAGGAGAAGAGCAGAGCCAAAATACCTGAGCCCAGGGGGTCCTGCAGAGACCAATACTCCAACCAAGAACCATGCATGGGGAGAACCTAGACCCCCTGTTCGAAGGAAGCCCATAGGCTCCTCAATTTCCAAGCGGGTTCCCCAGCAAGGGGTACAGATGCTGGCTCTGACATAAACTTAGTGGCTGACTCTTTGATCATCTTCCCCTGGCGGTACAGCCTTGCCAGGTCACAGAGGTAGATGATGCAGCCAGCCTTGATGAGACCTGATAGGTTAGGGTCAGATAGAAGGGGAGAAGACACTCCCCTATCAGGGGACTAGAGAAAGTGAACAGGGGGAGAAAAGGGAGGATGGGTGGGACTGGGAGAAAACAAGGGAGGGGGCTGCAGCAGGGATACAAAGTGAATAAATTGTAATAAATAAATATATAAATAAAATTAAATTTAAAAAAACTTCTCAAATGGAACATGATAAGTAGCATTCAATTTCTTGAAGACAGCTCATTCCAAAAGCAAAGTTTCTTCAACTGTGTGCTTACAGTAGCCACTCTCTGTGAAGCATGCATCTTTGTCCTCAGGAAAGTGGGCACTGCTGTTTTTTGAATCACTCAGAGCCACAACCTGCCACTCATGCATTTTTCTTTTTAGCACCTTGTTGTCTTTTCTCTCTCCCTCATTTGCTGCCTGCTGAGCAGAACTCTCCATGCTTGTTTCTCACAACGTTAACAACATGCAAGTCCCTGATGATTTATGATTCAGTTCTGTTCATAGTGCCAGCCATATTAGCAAGCTGATCCCCTCTAATAGGTGTTCAGGCGTAAGACAATCAGGAAACTACAAGCCCTCTTTCTCACATATCTTATAAATAATGGCCTTCTGAATGATCCCTCTGTGACCCAATGTTCCACATCTAAGGCTTTCCAAATGTCAGGGTCTATGTTCAGATGTTCTCATATTTTCACCGTGTACAACAGCCCTGTACGAGATGACCTCTTTTTCTTGTCTTAACATCTTACAGAACTTTACTCCTATTTGCATTTAGGTATTTATCTACCACAATCTGCTGTCAAACATTTGGTTTCATTCAACTTTCATATCATTTTAATTACTGTGGTAGTTTTATTATTAATGTTCTTGATATTGTCATCCAGAAATATATGCATAACTCTGACCAGTTTCAGAAATTTACCATTCAGTTCCTTTAACACTCCTTTCCTTGCTTCAGGAGAACTGTTTCTAATGGAATTCCAGATAGAGAGTGGACTTTTTAATCGCTAATGTGCATGAATGTTTTACATCAGCACAATTTACAATAATCAAAGACTAAAGGAGCTAAATATACTTCAGTGAGCTAACAGATAAACTGGCATATCCATACAAGAAATACTCATTAATAAAAATAATATACAAATTGAACTCACAGTCATTTTATGAGTAAAATGCATAAGTCTCCGAAGCTTTCACAGCACGTAATTTTGTTATTATGATATTCTTCCAAGAAACCAAACTAAGGGATGAAAATAGACAACAAATCATTGTTTACATGGAGGAATGAATCTGATGAAAGGGTCATATGAGGAAATCCTATGGGATGTTGCTATTGTTTGGTATTCAGGTAGAGTACTGTTTGCAAAAATCAATGTCAATGTTAAAAATTATTTTAAAAAAATAAGGCAAAACAGTGAGTTGTACTCAACTGTGAAACATTTACATTAAGATAATTAAAATAAGAAAGGGAACCAAATTATATGTTGCACACCATCATTGGATGACATTAAACACCTCCACTTATGTGGTGTTTTGAATAGGAATGGACTCCTGTATTTTAATGCTGGCACTATTAGGAGATGTGGCCTTGTTTGAGTAGGTGTGGCCTCGTTGGAGGAAGCCTGTCACCGTCTGGGTAGGCTTTGAGGTCTCAGATGCTCAAGAGTGGCTCAGTGGCTTGCTGTCACTTTCTGTAGCCTGCAGATCCAGATGTGGAACTCTCATCTACATTTCCAGCACCTTGTCTGCCTGCATGCTGCCATGCTTCCCACCAAGATGATAATGGACTAACCCACTGAACTGTAAGCCATGCTCAAGTAAATTTTTTTCTTTTATAAGAGTTGCCATGGTCATGTGTGTCTTCACAGCAATAAAAGGCTAAGAAAGCATGGTAGCAAATCCTAAATGAAATGCCCTCTACCCCAGTTGAACGATTTATGCATATTCTGTCTAAATCAAATGTGCTAATGATGGCCACTGTGTTCACAATAATTATGAAAATGAAATATCACTAATTTGGGACGGTATGTATTATCCACATTAATCTTTTTTTTTCTAAAATCTTTGGGCTTCTATCAGTCAAAACGAAAAATTCTTTACTAAGCTGTCTTGTTCATGCTATTTCATTATTATTTACTATAGTTAATGCTTGTATTTTACAATTCAATCTTTTGATATTATTTATTGTAACTAAATTAGAAAATACTAAGTTCTTACTGTATCCATCAAAACATCTCACAATGCCAAAAGAAATCTAAGAACTCTGTATGTGTTCACTATTTGGTGGCTTTTATGGGTTTCTTTGGTCATTCAGATTTCAAAGAGATTTGTACTGAGACTAGATCATTTTCAAATTCACAGTATAGATTTGTGGGCTTTTTAATATTCAAAGGTTGTGTTTTGTTATCATTGCTGTCTGTTTCAGAGTTGTTGCTGTTTTGTTTCTGTGGCCTCACTATGTCAACTTAAATAATTGTCTCAGTTTTCTCATGTAGCTTAATGAGTTTCATTATTACATAGCAAGGAGAGGACAACCCAAAACAACTTAATTGATAAAATAGGGGTCAACCTTTATATACAAATAATTATTTTAGTCAAATATTTACAGAAACATATAGGTATGTATCAATAAATGGATAACTAATAATGGGAAGTAAGTTAAATGATTATTAGGTGTTGACCATCCAAACTCTAAGATACTTGTCCATTTAATAGATGTAGCTTTACCATAGTGCATAATGAAACATAAAAGTTATTACTGCCAAAAGCATATGCTGAAAAACCATTTTGTTCTGATGCTATTGCCATAATGACAGTTCCTTCCCTCTCTAAGAAATATAGAGAATTGAGACTTAAAGAGGAGACTGATAACTAAAAGGAACCACATGTAAAACCAACCCAATGAAGGCACAAACTGCACTGTCAACCAGTATCACTTCTCCAAAAACTCATGAATCTGATAACCAAATTCAAAGATACTAAATTGGATAAAGGGCTAAGTAACACATATTTAAAAATTATCAGTGACCTCACAAAGAATTAAAATGCAAAAAGAAAAAGAAAAAACGAAGCAAAGGTGTTAATTCAAGACTCAAGAAATTTAGCAACTTTTTTGGGATAGTCTACAAAGATAAAGAACATCTGTACAGAATGGGGGACAGATAAAGATCTTGAAAATGAAACTCAATTGATAATTAAATAACAAATGAAAATCATTACAGACAAAATTGTGAACAAAAGAATATCAGAATAAAAAGGATGGTATAAAAGAATTATCACATTAAGATGACAATAATGAAAATAAATAGCTATCAAGAACTCTGGGACATGATTAAATGGATAAATATATGTCTATTTGTTGTGAAAGAGAAAGTCAAGATGCAAGCTGAAGGCATACACACATGATTCAATTATACTATATCAGGAAATGTTTTCTAATCCTGGAAACGTTATTAAAATACAACTATAGGAGACATTTAGAATTGCAAATAGACATTCATGGAACAAGATCTTTCCAAATCATACTCTAATTAAAATGCCAAGAGTACAAAACAAAACAAAAAAGAATGTTACAAAAATTACAAAAGAGAAGCACCAAGTTGCTAACAAAGATAAAATCTATGTGAGAAACAGTGAACTTCCTAGCAGAAATGCTAAGGGTCAGGAGTCCATGAGCTGAAGTATTCTAGCTCTTAAACAAAGTAACTCTAAACCATGGTTTCTATTTCTACAACATTTTTTTTAATATCAAGGACAAAATAAAGTCGGTCTTTGACAACTAGAAACAAACAAACAAATAAAAATTTATGACCACCAAATTAGCATTGCAGAAGGTAGAATAATAACACAGATATCAAAAGAAGAAAGATATGCATAATCATGAGCACTTGGGAAAGAATAAGTAATATTAAAATATGTATGCATCTTATACAATAAACCATTATTAATTCAGTAAACAAAACTCTTCAGAAAGAGTAATCATATAAGCTTCAATAATTACTCTCAATATGATTAGTCTTGATTTCTAAGAGATTAAAAAACACAGACCAGCTGAATGAATAAACTATTTTAAGATATCATGGTCTAAGTATTTGCTGTCTTTAAGACACTCTTCTCTTACGTGGAGCTTAGGGAAGGATGTCAAAGTCGGGGAGGAAAGATTGAAAGAACCAGAGAGGTCCAGACCACCACAAGAAAACCTGCAGAATCAACTAACCTGGCCCCATAGGGGCTCACAGAGACTGAACTGCTGTCCAGAAAGCATGCATTGGGATGGATCTATGGCCACTACACATATGTAACAGATGTATAGCGTGGTCTTTATGGGGGACCCTTAACAACTGTAGTAGGGTCTGTCTCTGACACTGTTGCCTTCCTTTGAATCCCTTTCCCATAACTGGGTGGTGTCCTTGTCTAGCCCTCAGTAAAAGAAGATGTATTTAGCCCTACTTAAATTTGAAATGCCCAGGCCAGTGTATTTCCATAAGAGGCCTCCCCTTCTCTGAGGAGAAAAGGAAGGGGGGTGGAGGAGTAGAGAGGAGAGGGATGGACTGTGAAAAGAGGAGTGAAGGAAAAAATTTCTCCATGGCAAAAGAATGCAGAGATTGAAAGTGAAAGAATGGGAAACAGAATCTCAATGCTAACTGCAGCAGCTATACTCATATATAACAAAGCAGACTTAGTCTGCTAAAATTAGTCAAAAGAAATAAAGTGGGTCATCCACATATTAACAATGAAACAATGCAGCACAAAACTACCATGATAAGTGTATGCATGCTGAATGCTAATGTGTTCAGTCTTGTTCAAGGAATACTACTAGATACAAATGAAAGAAAATAAGACTCCTCAAATTAAATCCCTCTAAAGTGAGCTTTATAATTAAACTATAAATCACCAAAGAATTTGAAAACAGTACTAGAAAATAAAGATATGATATGTTCATATGTTGACAGAATTATTATTATGAAAATTGACTTATTAAAAATTACCCATAGATTCAATATTCTTATCAAAATTCCAATAATGTTGTTAATAAAAATAGTCAAAGCCTTCCTAAAATTCACATAAAAGCCTAATACTAAATACACAATGTAGTCCTGAACAGAAAGATCAATGCTGGGAATAGCACAAAGCTTCCCTAACAGTACTCTACAAAGCCAAAGTAACAGAAACTGCACGGTATAGACACATAAAACATATATGTAGAGCCGGAGAGGATCCAGAAGTAAGCCTAAACAGAAAAAAAACATCTCATCTTGATGAAGATGTCACAAACTAACAGAAAAAATTAGCTTTCCAATGATGCAGAGAAAACCAGTTACTCCTTTAATAAAAGAATATTGGCTCTGACATGAACTCAGGGGCTGGCTCTTTGATAACCTCTCCATGAGGGGAGAGCAGCTTTACCAGGCCACAGAGGAGAACAATGCAGCCAGTCCTGATGAGACCTGATAAGCTAGGGTCAGATGGAAAAGGAGGAGGACCTCCCCTATCAGTGGACTTGGAGAGGGGCATGGGAGGAGATGAGGGAGGGAGGGTGGGCTTGGGAAGGAATAAGAGAGGGCACTACAGCGGGGATAAAAATTGAATAAACTGTAATTAATATAAAAAATAAAAAATTAGTAAAAAAATCTTGGATTCCTGTCTGTCAAGCTGCACAACAATCATCTCAACATGGAGAAAAAGCCTTACTCTAAAGATGAAAACATTAAACATGGAAGAAGAAAACATAGGAAAAATTCTTATAGATACAGTCATAGGTAAAGACTTTCTGAAAAGAACTCTAATATCTCAAAAACTAGTAGCAAGAATGAATAAATGCAGTTACAGAAATTGGAAACTTGTAAACAAGGAAAGAAACATCAAAGTGACGAGACAACCTACAGAATGAAAAAAATAATATTGCAAGCCATTCTTCTAATGGTATCCAGAATATATAAATAATCAATAAGCCAATCAGTAATTGCACAAATTAAATCAAAAGATACTTTTCAAAAGAAGAAATTCAAATTTCTAATAAATACATGAAAAATTTGATGTGTTTATCCTGTATGGAAATGCAAACAAAAACCACATAGAGATCCCATCTTACCTTACTTTCTTCCCCGCCAAAAAATATATGCAAAATACAAAAGACAGATGCTCATGAGGATTCTGGGGAAACTGAACACTGGTGGGAATGTAATTTAGTGTAGCCACTATGCAAATCAGCATGGAGTGTCTCAAAAATTAACAGCAGAACTGCCACATAATCCTGCTCCAGCTCTGCCACTGCTAGATACACAGCTGAAGAGTCACAGCATACAAAGTAAGAATGTCCCCTCCCGTGCTTACCACAGTACTATTAACAGCAGCCAGTGGCTAGAGCTTAGGTGTCCATCAAAGGACACATGGCTGAGGAGATAGGTGAGATATATGTACAGTGTTATCAGGTCATGCAGAAGAAGAAATCAGGCTTGATAATGGCTCTGTCAGTAAAAAGCTTGCTGCACTAACATGAGAACCTTAGTCGGTAGCTCAGTGCCTTGTGAAAAGGTGACTGTGGCAGTACACATCTGTAGTCCTAGCTTGGTGAGGCAGACACAGGAGAGTGTCTGGGGCTTGCTGGTCAACCTGTCCTGCTGAGTTGGAAAGCTTCAGATGCAAGGAGAGAATCTATCCTACACCCCCTCCCCAAATAGAGCATAATAGAGTAAGACATTTGACATTAACAACTGGCCTGCACACACGTGTATACATACATGCACATGAATACACATATATGTACACACACATCACAAACACACAAAGGAACAAAGTCTTGGCATTTGCAAGAAAATGGATAGAATTGGAGATAATCATATAAACTAAGCCCTGCCTCAGAAAGTCAAATATAGCAAGTTTTCTCTCTTGTGTTAGATCGAGATTAATTTTTAAAGATATAAAAATAAAATAAGGAAAAGGAACAGGCCATAAGACAGGGTAGTAGAGAGGAAATATCCTCAAAGAACATTGTATGCATGCAGGAAAAGATCAAATGAAACCCACTCTTTTACACAATTAATGTGCAGTAAGAAACAAGATGTTGTGTAGCCTGAAGCGATCAGTTTCAAGCTCTATGTCTAAAAGCAGAATTTCCAGGTAGAATAATTTGAGGAATGTTTTTAAAATCTGAGAGCTTACTCCAACCAAGTACCATCATGGAGAAAACCTAGAACCCCTGCACAGATGTAGCCCATGACAGTTCAGTATCCAAGTGGGTTCCATAATAATGAGAACATGGACTGCCTCTGACATGAACTGATTGGCCTGCTCTTTGATCACCTCACCCTGAGGGGGGAGTAGCCTTTCCAGGCTACAGAGGAAGACAATGCAGCCACTCCTGATGAGAGCTGATAGACCAAGATCAGAAGGAAGGAAAGGAAGACATCCTTATCAGTGGACTTGGGGAGGAGCATGCGTGAAGAAGGGGGAGGGAAGGTGGGATTGGGAGGGTAGGAGGGAGGAGTTTATGGGGAGATACAAAGTGAATAAAGTGCAATTAATAAAAAATTAAATTAAATTAAAAATAAAAAATAAAAACACCTTTAAAATGAAAAAAATCTAAGAGCTTGTCTATCTAATATTGTAGCTAATGATGTACTATTTAATTCAAATTAACCATTTTGAATTATGTAGATTTTTAATTCAAATTAACCAAAGGGAAACAATTTGGAAACTGATTTTTCTGATCATGCTAAGCCCATGAACCCAAATGTAGGAAGGACATGGCTATCATCAGAAGAAGGTCTATTACAGGGCTGGAAAAGAATGGCCCAGAGAATGTATGCACGAAGATACACTGTTCTTTCAAGTCAATCTATAATTTAATTTCTCAAATTGCTCGTTTTTGAATACATATTCAAAAATGCTAAATAATATTTATGATAAAATTTTTAATATAAACACTAAAACCAAAATTGACTTTGACAGGTTTTTGTCATGAATAGCTCATGACTAAATCTTTTTTTAAAAAACCTGTTAAAAACTTAAGAATTGCGTTTGGATGTGGCACTTGTTGTTGGTACTCTCATGTTCTCACCTCTATTTCGCTGTGTAACACTTGTGTCCTCCCTACCCCCAGAGGAAGAGCCCAGCTAGATCCCAAAAGAGGACATTGCAGCCAGCCCTGAAGAGATATGATAAGCTAGGGTCAGATGGAAGGGGGGAAGGTCCTCCCCCATCAGTGGACTTGGAGGGGGCAGGAAGGAGATGAGGGAGGGATGGGGAGAGTGGGAGGGAATGAGGGAGGAGGCTACGGCTGGGATACAAAGTACATAACCTGTGATTAATATAAAAATAAATAAATTACATTAAAAAAAACTTAAGAATTTTGTCCTCCTCCTCATTCCATGTATTTAGGTGCATGTATGTGTATATATGCATTTGTGCAGACTGCAGCATGCACATAGAGATCAGAAACCACCTCACAAAGCTCAGTCCTCTTCCTCTACCATGTGGGTTCCAGCTCTTGAAATCAGATAGTCTTCCTGGAAAGTGCCTTTAACCAGTAAGCCATTTCTGGTTTCTAAAGTTTCCAGTACTTTGAAAGACATTGATGCTGCAGTTTTCACTATACAAAACATCGTCCTGATCATGAATACCTGAAAAGAGGTGTTATGATCAAAACTGCTCTTTTCAATGTATATAAAGACAAACTATAAGAGAACATTTATACTTTTTCAGGTAGGAATAAATATTTGCTTTCTAATATTATCTTTATAAGACAAAGTCTCCTTTGCTTTTCACTTTTGAGTGTTAAAATTTGAATCCAGGGCCTGAGCCAGCAGGACAAGGGTTCTATGAGAGGGTCAATCCTTATCTCTACCCTTCTTTTATATGGTGACTGTATCAAAAACAACAACAACAACAACAAAAAGAATAATTAAGACAAACTACACACACAGGTGTAAACACATGAATGTGCACGCATGTAAGTACAGACACACACTATCCCCTGGAAGTTTTAATTTGAATATTGAGTAATGATGCATCATCTTGTACTTTTTGGTAATTCCAGTAGAGTTGAACTGAAATATCCATTTGAACTTTATATAAAAATGCAACTATTAATCAGATTGATTTCCCCAATGAAAAATAATTTTCAAAGTTATTTTCAGCATGTGAAGTTCTAAATCTAGTTCAACCTTTTCAAAAAATATATTTCATGAACTTTGAGAAGGTTTAAAGCATTACCTAACCTAGATAGAAGTATTTACAAAATGTAGTCCATCATCTATCCGTTGAAGGAAATCTTATGGGTTTTCTACCTAGAATTACATTAGTAATTAAAGGGTACACATGTCTCCATTTTTCTTATGCTATCTAAAATTCTGTGTTTCATTTCAGTGTAAAAAGAATAACCTTTCCAGCTACAACACAAAATAATGAGTTTTACTGTAGTAGTGCAAAAACTGAATAAATGTTAAGGCAGTTGACCATGATGAGGAGTATAAGGTAGATCATGCTAATGGAGAAACTACAAAGCCTTTTTTGCAGATACGAAAAGCCAGATATGCCACCTTAAAAGGCTGGGGGTTGTTAGTGGTTTTTTGTTTTGTTTTGTTTTTCATCCTGAATTTGTTTGTTTATTCCAAATCTGAATATTGACAAAGGGATACTATTTTCCAGTTTAGGGTGATAATTACAGACAAGAAAAATTAAGTTTTAGCTTATAATTATAAAGCACAGGCTGGATGTTACTAATTATAAACTTCAAAACAAAGAATATATGTTATTCAAAGTCTGCAAATGGGTTCTAAGGTAATTTTTTATACTTGTTCATCTTTTATAAATTCAATAATCTCAAAAAGCAAACACTTCCAAGG
>JAQQSO010007706.1:0-10446 GCA_028658305.1 Pachyuromys duprasi | reverse complement strand
CTAAGGACGTTGAGCATTTCTTTAAGTGTTTTTCTGCCATTCTATAATCCTCTACAGTCAGGTCTCTTTTTAGCTCCATACCCCATTTTTTAATTGGATTACTTGGTTTCTTGCTTTTTAACTTCTTGAGTTCTTTATATATACTGGATATTAGCCCTCTGTCAGAAGTGGGATTGGTAATGATCCTTTCCCAATCTGTAGGCTGTGGATTCGTTCAGATGACAGTGTCCTTTGCTTTACAGAAGCTTTTCAGCTTCATGAGGTCCCACTTATTGATTGTTGATCTTAGAGCCTGTGCTGTTGGTGTTCTATTCAGGAAGTAGTCTCCTGTGCCAATGAGTTCAGTCACATAAAATTCAATATGACATATAGTTTGTATTTGTTTAACAGAATTCCAATCATAGGTGTTACTCTTTGCAGCCTGCTGTGACTGGGACTTTGTTCTGGAATCAAACAAACACTGAATATGCACTGCCTTCTAAAATGACAAGTGTTGACTAAGTAAGTCAAATGACAGTATAAATATTCCTAGACATCTTCTCCATTCTTATTAGCTACTCATCACAACTTTGTTTTTTATTTCTTTAGTCAATGTTTGTCCCTAATCAGACACTCTGCTCATATCAATTTTCCTACCAGTATATCATATATAAACACTTAACTAAAAAGTTAAATACTCACCAATTAAAAACAAGGAAATCATTAAATTTTCAGCCAAATGGTGAGATCTAGAAAAGATCATTCTGAGTAAGGTATCCCAGAAGGAGAAGGACACACACGGTATATACTCACTTATATAGACTTATAAGATATGATAAACATACTGAAATCTATACACCTAAAGAAGATAAACATGAGAGAGAATCTAGGGTAAGATGATCAGTCCTCACTTAGAAAGACAAATGGATGGACATTGGATGTAGGAGAATACAAGTAACAGGACAGGAGCCTACCACTGACGGCCTCTGAAAGACTCTACCTAGCAGTGTACCAAACAGATACTGAGACTCATAA
Organism: Pachyuromys duprasi; assembly: GCA_028658305.1. Taxonomy (NCBI): domain Eukaryota; kingdom Metazoa; phylum Chordata; class Mammalia; order Rodentia; family Muridae; genus Pachyuromys; species Pachyuromys duprasi. Next base: position 9,432 of record JAQQSO010007706.1, on the reverse strand, counting down.
CCAAACCATTGGCAGATGGCAGGGAATCATATGAAAGAAAAGGAAGTTAGTTACTATGACCTGGAGAGGACAGAAGGTTCACAAGGACCAAATATATCTGGGCACAAGGGTCTTTTATGAGACTGTTTCTCCAACCAAGGACCATGTATGGATATAACCTAGAACACCTGCTTGGGTGTCACCCATGGTAGCTCAGTATCCAAGTGGGTATCCTAGTAAGGGGAACAGGGACTGTCTCTGACATGAACTCAGTGGCTGGCTCTTTGACCTTCCCCTGCCTCTCCGCAAGGGAGGAACAGCCTTGCTAGGCCACAGAGGAAGACTTTGCAGCCAGTCCTGAAGATACCTGACAAACCAGGGTCAGATGAAAGGGGAGGTGGTCCTCCCCTATCAGTGGACTTAGAAAGGGGCAAGGAGGAGATGAGGAAGGAAGGATGGGATTGGGAGGGAATGAGGGAGAAGGATACAGCTGGGATACAAAGTTAAGAAATTATAACTAATATTAAAAAATAAAAAGTTACATACTGTGCTCAATTTATATTTTCAGCATGATAAGCCCCCTATATTGCCAATACAATATTCACAACTGATGTTTTATACATAATAAAGCATAATAAAGCTGAGTTTAATGTGAGATATTTTCTTTTTCATTTTGGTAGGAGCCATTCATTTGAGAATTCTCTACTACTTATTATTTATCATCTCTTATTTCTTTAAGATCATAGTGTTTTGTTACACATCTGTGATAGTCTTCTTGCAGTGTGATTTGGTTTGTAATTGTGACTGTGATTGTGAATGTACTTAGAAGAATAACTGAAAGATAAAAGTCCGCCCTGAGTGTGGGTATAACCATCCCATGTGCTAAGGAATTTGAATAGAAAAGAAATGAGTGACCTGAACACCAGACTTCATCTCTCTGCTTCCTGATTGCAGATCCCAGCACCTCATATACCTGCTTCATGCCTTCTCACCATTAACGGACTATATCCCCTCTAAACATGAAATCATTTTTGTCAGCATTAAGGAGAAAAGTAATAAGAGATCTGTTTAAGGTTTGCTATAGATATTAGCTACTACTTTCCTGTTTTTATATTCTCTTGGTTATCTGAATGCAAAGATGGCTTTGTATCCCCCAAAGGAAGCATTCTCTAACAAATGGAAAGTTGTTTCTTGGCAAGCTCATGTTTGACGGGATGCGTTTTTTACAATAGAGCACCAACTTTGCTTCCTGATGTTGTACCCACATTTCAAGACCCCAAAAGACCACCAGAAGTAGAGTCCATTGCAAAACACATGAGGGTTTATTTGCTACAAGCTCGAGTCAGGGTGATAGCATTCTCTGTTGAAGAGGAGCGCTGCTAGGAGGTCTAGGGAAACAAGGTTTTAAAGGGAAAAACCTCAAGGGGGGAGAAGGGGAGGTTCCAATCCTTGGTGTTACATGATTGAGTAAGAGAAATTTACTTTTGAAATAATTGGTTTACTTTAGGCTCCAAGTCCATAAATGGTTCTTGCCTGGCCTCTGGGTGGGTTTTCAGAAGACAGTATCTCTTTAAGTGGTTCTGGCAGGAAAAGAATGCAGTAAGGCTGGTTCTTCCCTGCAGGTGGCTGGACATGTCTCCATGTGGCTGGCCTTCGTTCAAACTTGTGCTTTAAACCTTAATTTGATAATCCCCCCCCCCCCAAAAAAACCCTAATTTTTAATTCCTTGGTCTCTCACTGACTCTACTCCACAGAATAACCCTGTGGCCATCTGGTACTTCTCTGCACTCTGAAGGTGCAGTCTTACTATGCACCATTCATGATCCTGTTACTTGTCTTTGCAATTACTATGCCCAATTTCTCAAGAAGTGGGGAAAAACTTATTATAATTTTTAGCATGCATTGAAAGGAAGAGGAAACAGGCAACTATTGATGTGGGACCGATAAGATGTGAAAGAAAGCTTAAAGCCCCCACTTGACCTTTAAATAAAATTTCTATTCATTAGTCCATGAAAGGGAAAAGAAAGTTGGTAGGATTTTGGCTTTATGAGGTCATTAAAAGTTAAACATGTGCTAGTTTCTAAACAAGAAATGTTATAAGTTAGTAGCCCACTTTATCCAATGAGTAGGGCTTTGCTGTGGAGTTTGTGAGGCACTGATACTTTAGCACCAATATTGGGATGATTTAAAAGTTGATATTCACTAAACATACTGTACATTCCGTTTTCAGGTTCAAGTAACATTAAGTGCCTACAGCTGGCAGTATGGATGAAACAGACAGCCTTGCTCTTACAACGGTAGCCCCTAAAATACATGCTTTACAGTTGTAGTATAACATATTAATTAGGGGGGATTATGTTTGGTAAAAAAATTATCAAATGTTTATTCAGCCTTATTTCCTGGAAATACTGTATTTATCAAATTTTGAACCTGGCTAATCTATTATACTAATAACTGGCTAGCCCTTGGGTTGCTATAATATTAAGAAGATCTAGAATTATTACTCCAAGACACAAGAAAAATTGCTTTAATTTCTGAGGATAAATTAAATGTTGCAATGCTCTGAATGCATTCAGGTGTGGTAGTGAGAAAGTGTTATTTGAGTCAAGAATAGTCTGTGTTCAAGGTAATTGCTTGATTTTGTGTGTGTGTGTGTGTGGTATGTGTGTATGTGTGTACATGTGCTAGTTTACACATGTATAGATGAGCTTGGAAGAGGTCAGAGATGACGTCCTGCATCTTCCTCTATACTTTTCTCTTTGTTTTTGGTTTTCATTCAATATTTTAGCTAAACTGGTTGGTTAGCCTGCCCTGTTTCCTAGAACTGGAGTAACAGGTAAGACACATGGTGTCTGGTTTTTACATGGACAATGTTGATATAAACTCAGGTCTTCATATTTATATAGCAAACAGTTTTACACATTGAGTCATTTCCCTACTCCAGTTGCTTCCTTGTTTCAAAAAAGAACGTAAGATATGAAAATAAATGTTAACCTATATTACTTACAGACTAACCCCTAAATGAGAAAATAGGATGATTGACACCTTCATGTGCTTTGTGTTATACTTGTAGTCTACCCATGTGGCTTCTATCATTTGCTCAGGCCTTATTTGCTGGCAGCTACCATCATCAGGACCCCTTTCCCATTCGCATCCTACTCCTCTTTGCTTCATTAATGCTGACGTGGTCTTTCTAATCAATCTGATCTTTTCTTAGGAAGTTTCCACAGCCGGCTCTTGTCTAATGCCACCAGATTCAGTTCTTTAGTACTCCCAGGTCTTAAATGCTGCCTCTATATCTGTTACATACTACAATAACCTCTTACTACAACACTAAATTAATTGGAACCAGAACACATTTTCCTTGATGTTATTTAGAGTGTGGAAAAGTCTGTGTTCACATGCTTTCGTGCATGCTTTTATCTCCATCCCAAATAGCTTCCTGACCTGCATTAGTTTCTTTTTATTAAAGTGAGCAGGGACGTGAAGACAAGTGACTGAAGAGAGGCAATATTTATTTTGGCTCATAATTTGAAGATAGGCATGGTAATGATAGTATGAGGCTGGTCATCATACTGCAGCTGCAATCAAGAAAACAGATGAATATAAGTCACATTCTTGTCTTTCCTTTTATATTCAGTCTGGACCACAGCTGATAGGATATTGCCACCTAAATTCAAGGTGACTCTTCTACCATCAGCTAAGCCTCTACGGAATCACTATCATACTGGCCCAGGAGTGTGTCTTGTAAATGGGTAAATTTAGTTAGGCTAACAAGAAGATTAACCATCACACTGTCCAATTATGTCAGAGATTGAATTCATTCATTTAAATACCAAAAACACCCTAAAAATAAAGGTTCTCTTGAATTTTATCTTATGTGAAAATACAATAATTCATTCTTATTTCAGTAAATCGGCATTAAATTATCTATGTGCATAGTTGTCAGTTAAGTAAAGTACAATCATTCAATAATGAGAGTAATAAATTATGTATATATATATATATATATATGTGTGTGTGTGTGTGTGTGTGTGTGTGTGTGTGTGTCATTTAGGCCATGGGATTGCTCAAATTAAGTCTTCTTGTTTTTTGTTTGTTTGTTTTTCTAAAGTTATATCAAATTGTCTTAGTCTGTTTTATGTTGTTTCTTGCAGTTTATGAAGAGCATGGATACTTTTCTCGATGTCACAGATGCTGGGGAAGTCAAGACAAGATTCCAGTAGCTTGTCTAGTGAAGGCTGTTGTCTATTTCCAAAATGGTGTCTTGATGACCTTCTTCCAAGGAGACATGTTTTACTCACATGACATAGAGAATGCTAAAGGGAATAAGGTCCCTGTCATAGTAATACTTTCATAGTAATACTTAATTTCTTTTCATGGGGGAGGAGTTTTCATGGTCTCATCACCTTAAGTTCCCAGCCCTTTATTCTATTACAGTGTCAGTGCCTGGGTCTGGACAGGACACTTCAGAAATGCCCATGCAGAAATTTTCTCAGGAAAACACGTAGGAATAATATATTAGTAGCCATTTGGTTATTTTCAGTTCAGTCAATATGTTACATACAATTAATAAGTATAATTTTATTTAAACACAACGTCCTGTCTCCAAGTAATCTTCCTATTCCTTCCACAGAGCTTCTACCTATCCTTCAATAGCAGAGTATCTTCACAGGGGACCAGTGGCAGAAGTGTGTGGTACTCAATCACAATAGTGGATAGTTGATGTTTGGGGGTATAATGACTGTGATTGAGACAGAAGAATTCTTCAAAGTGCTTCATTCAAAGAAGGGTAAGGAAAAATGAGCAGATATTTGTGTCTGCCAATAGTTGATGATTCTCAATTCAGTCTTTGTCATGATGCCTAGGTGGAGCTTCATTAAGAAGAGCTTGTGAAGAACAAACAACATTCTCTTGTTTTATACAAGGATTTCAGAACCTCTATATCAATCTTTACTCAGCCTGTGGAAATTTGTTGACATTTTAGCAAATTTTCAAAATCCTGTTTGTCAATTTTTCCTCCTATATTCTGCTGAAGATTAAAAATAAAAAGGCCAATATTTCTGTGATGCTCAAAGGGTATTAGAAATTTATATTAGTTCATTGAATTATAAAATCAAAATTCTGATTCTCTAAATGAATAGTAAGTTATTGCAGAATATTTTTCTTTTATTTGACGAGGATGGGAGTTCCTGAGGACTTGGTATAACCCAAAGAGAAGCATAAGCCTACCACCTACATGGATTTTTTTCACTCATTGCTTTTTCTTTCTCAAATATACCAGGAAATTCTTGTAGGTACTATAACTAGGTTTACTACATTTTTAAGTGGCTACACAGTTGTCCATAAATCATGCAAGCGATTTAAGATTTATGCATGAGCATATTCACTTAATAAAATTGATTAGGAACATATAATTTAATGTTGAAATGGTGCATAAAAGATGATATTAAACTACTAGGATTGATTTTTAAAAAGGTATGGTTTGGCTTTTGAATGTAAACTCAGTTATGGAAAAGTCAGTAAGAGATTTTTTTTGAAATTACAAAATCAAAGTAAGCCCAGATTTAAATACTTTATTATAGATAAGATAGACATAGATGGGTAGATATAGATAAACAGACACAGATAACAGCAATGCTCATATTTCTGTCATTGCTACAGTAGAACTCATAAACACAGATATAGATAAAACATGGTGAAAACTAATATCAATTTTATAAATTTTGTGTTTATTGCAATTTATTCACCTTGTATCCCAGCTGTAACCACCTATGTCATCCCCTCTCAATCCCACTCTCCCTTCCTCTTCTCCTCCTATGCCCCTCCCCAAGTCCAGTGACAAGGGAAGAGGGCTCTCCTCCCCTTCCCTCTGACCCTAGCCTAACAGGTCTCATCAGGACTGGCTGCATTGTCTTCCTTTGAGGCCTGGTAAAGCTGACCCTCATCAGGGGGAGGTGATCACAGAGCCAGCCACTGAGTTCATGTCAGAAACAGCCCCTGTTCCTCTTACTAGTGAATCTATTTGGAGACTGAGCTGCCATGGGCTACATATGTGCAGAGGTTCTAGGTGATCTCCATGTATACTTGGTTGGAGTATCTGTCTCAGAAAAGACTCATGTGCACAGATATTTTGGTTTTGTTACTCTCCTTGTGGAGCTCCTGTTCCTTCCAGGTCGTTCTATCTCCCCCTTCTTTCATAAGATTCCCAGCACTCTGCCCAAAGTTTGGCTATGAGTCTCAGCTTCTGCTTTGATACCCTGATGGGTAGAGTCTTTCAGAGGCCCTCTGTGGTAGGCTCCTGTCCTGTTTTCCATTTTCTTCCTCTTCTGATGTCCATCCCATTTACCTTTCTGAGTGAGGATTGATTATCTTACCCAGGGTCCTCCTTCTTACTTAGCTTCTTTAGGTGTACAGATTTTAGTATTATTATCCTATATTATACATCTAATATCCACTTATAAGTGAATACATACCATGTGTGTCTTTCTGCTTCTGGGATACCTCACTCAGGATGACCTTTTCTAATTCCCACCATTTGCCTGCATACGACTCAGCAACTGAAAACAAGGAAATCATGAAATCTGCAGGCAAATGATGGGAACTAATATCAAATTTAATTGTGAATTTTAACTAGACTGTTTTCTAAATGAATGAGGTGTATATATCTTGTAAAGGTCATTATTTCTGCATCTACAGTTTGTAAATAAGTGCACATCAAGATCTAGACTCCACAAGGCCTCACTAAGGCATCATTGAGTGTTTAGATATCTTACCTAGAGAAGGATCAAATATGAGTTGAAAGAACTCTATAAAAGTATGGATGCATGAAAATAATCTTAAATTAAAGAACATACTTATAGACTTTTCAGTATGGCAGCACCCATATTGGAAATTGTGTACTATATCGGAGTAGCAGAGAATCAAAGACTGTGGACCAAGCAACCAATCTCTCTACTTGCTTCAAAATGCCAACATTTGTTTTTCCAGACACACAGAGACACACAGTTTCAACCTCTCCTCTTCCCTCCCCACCACTGGATGACTTTTGGGTGAAGGAGTCACACATGGCTCTAGACTCATGGCACCTGGCACCTTCTACATACACAAACATGATTTCTGAGTTCCAGAAATGTAGGGTTCCAGCATCCAAACCCCAGACACCTCCTGCCTCCCTAAAGACAACTCCAGGATATCAGGGGCATGGTTCTTCCCTATGGCACATGGGTCTACTAACACTGCTGTGGAGACTTGATGGACAATAGGAACATACACGGTCCTGTTCCAAGATGCCTATGTCCAGCATAGTCTGATTATCTGGAGCGTAGTGTTTGCTGATACAGTAAGCTGCTACACTGCTGACTCTAAAAAACCTGCATCTGAAACACCAGTGCCCCTTTATGTTCCTCCAAAGAAAAGGGATGATCCTGGCAGCCAGACCTTCACAGTACCACCTCCTGACCTCCCGGCTACTTATGCTATCCTGAGGATTACTCCGGGCTCCAAAGACCTGAAAATCCAGGCTATGTTTCAAAGGTGTACTAGGTGTCTTGAGCAGACCTGCAGGAGCTCACTGGATCACACAGGTGAGAACCCCATCCTCTAATTCTCTGCCTATAGGTCCAATTGGGACAAAACCAGCAGAACAGAGCTGTAGGCAATGGGAGGAGATTCAGCATCCAGAACCTAGGGCTCCTACCTCATGTGTGAGAAACCTAGCAGTTTCCATGAAAAACCAGATGGCTAAAAGCCAGCTTTAGAACAAAAATCACTAATAACCAAGGCAATATGGCAGCAAGCTACACTTGCACTGTTGAAACACAGGAAAATGTCCTTAAAACTATGCTTATGAGGATGTTAAAGGCCTTTACAGAGGAAATTAACAGACCTCTCAGAGGAATACAGGAAAATACAATAAAAAAAAATAGAGGGCATTAAAGAGGAAATAAATAAATCACTTAAGAAATACAGTTTTGGGGGATCCAAGATGGCTGCCATGAGAGGACACTGTGTCTGAGGCATAGGACAGCAGTAACAATGCATCGACCAAGAGACTGAACTCTGGGACCTAAAACACCAGCATTTGTGATTGCCAGGTGAGCAGAACTCCTATAGTGAGGAAATCAAGTGGGAAAATCCTAGGGTACCATTTTGACCCCCCTGCATCCAGCTGGCGCACACTGCTCAGCAATACCTGCAACCACTCCAGACCGTGTCGTCAGACCAGTCTGAGAAGGTCCCAGAATCCATTCCCCAGTCAGGGCTGCATCAGGCGGGCACACTCCCCATAGAGGCACTAGCCACCACCCCAGACTGGAACACACAGCATCAAGTCCAGACTGAGGTGCCCCAAATACCATCTCAGACTGTGGTGCACAGCCCCTGGCCCAGAAGGAGGCGCCAAGTCTCCAGTCCAGAGGAGAGCTCTTAGCAGCAAGCCCAGGTCTGAACGTGGAGCCTCCATACCAGAGCGACGCCCCAAGCTGACATCTCAAACTGGGACACTCAGCCTCTGGCACAGAGTGAGGATCCAAGCCTCCAGACCAGAGGGGTGACCAGCCTGAGGTGCTCACAGCTTCTAGCACAGAGCACGAAGCCAGGAGCACAGATCCCACAACAGAGTTCAACTGAGGCAACAACACACACTATCAAAACACAGGAACTCCCTGATCTTCTTGAAGAATACTTTTGACACAAGAGATTGATAGTTCCAGTCTGAAGTTCAGCCTTAAAACACAAAAAGCTCCTTGTTTATATATAAACAAATGCCCAGAAGTCGACATAAGAACTCACCCAACAAAAATCAGGACAGCATGGCCCCACCAGAAACACCCAAAAGCAATGGGGATTTTAATCCAGCGGAGACACAGGAAAATTATATTAAAGCTATAATTATGCAAATATTAGAGGAACAAAAAGAGGAAATGAACAAGGCCCTCAAAGAAATTCAGAAGAATTTAACTGCCCACATACAGGAACAATTAAAGATAGACTGAGAGGAAACAACCAAAAAAAAAAAAAAAAAAAGGAGACACAGTCAATCAGATGAAGGAAATGATACAAAGCATGAAAACTGAATTAGAATCTGTAAAGATGACACAAATGGAGAAGAACCTGGAACTGGAGAACTTAGAGAAAAGATCAGGAATCACAAAGGTAAGCATCGCCAATAGAATACAAGACATAGAAGAGAGAATCTCGGGAGCTGAAGATACGCTGGCTGAAATGGATTCCTCACTCAAGGAAAAAACTAAAATCGGAATGGTCCCAAACACAAAACATCCAAGAAATCAAGGATGCCATGAAAAGACGAAACCTAAGAATAATTGGAATACATGAAAAAGAAGAGTTCAGGCTCCAAGGACCAGAAAATATTTTTAAGTATATCATAGAGGAAAATTTTCCCAACTTAAAAAAAGAATTGTCCATAAACATACAGGAAGCCTACAGAAC
>JAQQSO010007705.1:0-10449 GCA_028658305.1 Pachyuromys duprasi | reverse complement strand
GTACTATAACAGAGTAGACCAAACTTATTTCTATAGTTGTCTCTGTAGAATATTCCCAGCAACAAGAGTTTCGGGGGGGGGGAGGGGGGAAGGGAAGGCAAAACAAATTTACTTTTTTTTTTTCAAGTGATGGAGCAACACAAGTCCTAAAGTCATAATGGGATCAGGGATAGGGAAACATACTCTTAACTCTTGGTGGAATAAGGAATTCGCCAGCCACAGTTGCTTTGTTTCTTTATTTTTGTGTATTTAGTTTGATAAAATGTCTTGCTAGATAGTGGCAGCAGGCCTTGGGCTCATCAGTGCTGGGACTGCAGGCATATCACAAACACAGCAGCATGTGTTACATGTGCCTTGTTACAGACATCACTTACTCAGCTCTTAGAGCAAGCATTCTTATCATTTATATTGTATCACTTGTATGAGTATGCACATTTTAAAAAAAGAAAATTGTGAATAAAATAAATATAAACTACTTCCTTTGTATGCAAAAGCAGTTGACTCTAACTTTTCTGAATCTATTAGCATTGAAAGACTTATAGTTCATTCATTATGAAATGACTTTCCCCCTTAAATTCCTAAGGTAATTCTTTCTTTCTTGCTCTCTCTCTTTCTTTCTTACAATTAATCACTTTTTATCCTGGCTGTAGCCCCCTCCATCATCTCCCAGCTCCCAGTCCCACTCACCCTCCCTTTTCTGCCCTTATGCCCTTTCCCTAGTCCCCTGATAGTGGTGGACCTCCTCCCCTTCTGTCTGACCCTAGCTTATAAGGCCTCATCAAGACTGGCTGCATCATCTTCCTCTGTGGCCTTTCAATGCTGCATCCCCCAGGGGAAGGTGATCAGAGAGCCAGCCACTGAGTTCATGACAGAGACACTTCTGTTCCACTTACTAGGTAAACCTGCTTGGATACTGACCTTCCATGGGCTACATTTGAGCAGGAGTTCTAGGTTTTATCCATGCATGATCCTTGGTTGGAGAATCTGTCTCAGAAAAGACCTCTGTGCCCAGATATATGTGGTCTTTGTGGAGCTCCTGTCCTCTCCAGGTCTTACTAAATCCCCACAAATGGGGTGGCCATTGGAAGTAGGAGAAAACAAGAAACAGAACAGGAGTCTACCACAGAGGGGCTTTGTAAGACACTACCTAGCAGTGTGTCAAAGCAGATGCTGAGACTCATAACCAGACTTTGGGCAGAGTGCAGGAAATAAAACCTGCTTTAAACTGCATTTCTCACATATTTTGTCACAATGAGAAACGTGAATTCAAAACTGCAATGAAAAACAGTGAAGCAAATTTCATCAGAGAGAGCTGGGAAACTTGTTATGTTGAAAAAAAAGAGTCATAAAATTTTGTTAGTAGGTCCAGTGGTCGTCATAAATGATGCCATTGTAAATTTTTGATCACATTCCTTCCTAATCAATGCCTGAATTTAATAACAAAAGTTCTCTGTGAAAATGAATATAATTTGCATTTTAATTCACTTTCATGCTGAGATTCTAGCTATGTTTTTGTTCAGCCTCATACTGGTGGGTACAGGTGATATGAACTCTTTTTAATAAAGATTTAATGCTTTTCACATTATTTATGCAATGATAAGAATAGAAATTTGAACTTCAGAACCAGCTAAAGCTATTCAATACCAGACACGAAGCGCTAGGATTCAATGTTTGTCATGCTGAATTTGGTTTTATTTTGGTCCAGTTTTTTTTAACTCTGCACCAGTTATCCATTTAGGAAGTAAATGTGTATTTTGGTGCTGTTGCACATGTGTTGGAAGTGTGTAATTTAATTTTTATTTCACAGGGTCTAAAAGTAGAGAAATTGCCTTTAGTCTCAGAAAAGATCCTTAACTCAAACTTTTAATCAGTATTGAGACAAGTACACTTTAAATCTTTTATGATATGACCATGAATTTTTGGTGACAAGGGTATGGAATGAGTGTGGTTTGAATAAAAAATCATTTATATAGCCTTATGTATTTGAACACTTTTTCCATAGTTGGTGATTCTTTAAAAGGACGTTAGGAAGGGTCACCCATGGTAGAGTATACCATTGCAGATAAACATCGAGATTTCAAGCCTTACTTCATTTTTAGTTTTCTTAATAATAATAATAATAATAATAATAATAATAATAATAATAAAACCACAAAACAATATGGCATCAATTAGCTTTCCCTTAGTGATATACCTTCTTCCACAAGGCCAAACATTCTAAACCTTCCCAACAGAGCCACTATGATGCACACCTCAGTCAAATCACCACATTCTTTTCACATTGTGTGAATGGTTACAGCTTTTTGCTTCTTCCACCATACCTATAAGTTCCTGCCATGCTCTCCCATGATAGATTTTTTTCTCACCTGAACTATAACCTGAAATAAACTCTCTTCATGTATTGCTTTTTATTGTTGTGGGGAACAAAAGAAGCCTTGAGCGAATGAAATCCAGTGCTAACGTTATATGCAAGGACATTTCCAGAACTCCCTAGTTTCACATGAGAATGACAAAGTCTTCCCAAGATGAGACCGAAGGAAAAAATGCAGTCTTCCTGTGGGGTCTAAGTATGAGTGAGTGCAGAAAGTGTCTACCACAACTTCCCGACCTAGAAGAGGTGGCATAATGACTTTTATACTACAGACACTACTCATGCCAAAATTATCTAAACTTGCTCCCTTGATCAAGCTGTATACCGTAAACCCTGCTTCCTTATTTATCTTCATGTAAGAATCCAGCCTACTTGTTCAGCTGTGTGCAATAACCTTACCTTGCTGTTCACCTACATAGAATAAACTTCTCTGTGTATCCATATGTCTCTCATTTCTTCATTCCCACATTGCCCCCAATCAGGTCAAACCTACACACATACAAGTTGGGCCAGATAATAGTGTTTATTCTATGTAGATGAACAGCAAGGTTAGGTTGTTTAATTTTATTTCTATATGTATGTATATGCCAGTGTGCCTGCACAGTAAAGAAGGTGCCAGTGATTATAGGTAATTGTGTGGCATGCACTCTGAATGTTAGGAACTAAACTCAGGTCTTCTTTAGGAGCAGCAAGTCTTAGACACTTAGCCATCTTTCTAGTCCTGGTGATAGATAATTTCATCACCAAAGTATGAAAGGCCACATAAATGATATAACTTTATTTCTTAGTAGTAGGTAAGAATGTTTCTAGATGAAATAAATTCTTGACTGGGTGAATAGAGTGTAGCAGATGGCTTTTCTTGGAGTGTTTTAGCATCTGCTCTGTTGAGAACCTGGATTGAATGAAAAGCAAAAGAATGAAAAATTAATTTTACCTGACTAGGTCACGTCATTTATTTCCTTATCTATGGATATTTGAACTCTTGCATCTTGATTCAAGATAAAAAATAAGACTTATGTCATGTGGGAGAAAATAGAACACAGGTATTCTATAATAAAGTCTCTAATTATAATTAAGTTTACTACATAATATATTGTCTAATCTGAGACAATTTATGTCAGAGATGAACATTTAACTAGATGGTACACAGGATCACAGGTGTAAATTGGTACTGTATTGTGAGGTATAGGATGAATATTTATGAGAAGCTTTAGAGATATTGAAAATATTCAAACAGAAAAGTATATCAGATTTTAATATGAGAAAAGTATCATATAACAAACTTCTCATATTTTGATATGTAACAATGTTGTATTTTAAATTATGACCCTTACCAGTATGCATATGTTAACATACAAAAATTGCATCATGTTTCCTACAAACTGGATGCTCTATTCCTACAAATTTCTCAAAGGATCCTAATACCCTAGATGATAAGGGATCATGTCCTGGCATGTTTTTGACAAGTTAAAATAACCTCAGGTCATATGAGAAGAAGGAACATCAAATTGTCTCCATTATATTGGGCTGTAGAATGTTGGTGGGAATATTTTCTTGACTAATATTAATATAAGAAGTCTCAAGACACTATGGGCTGTGTGATCCCTGAGAAGGTGATACTGAGTTGTGTAAGAAAACAAAGCAAACCATAGGGAACAAGCTGATAAGTAGCATTCTTCCTTGATCTCTGCTGTAGTTTCTGGGTCAGGTTACTCAAGCTCTAAGTTCTTTCATGGATGAACTTTTACCTAGAAGTATAAGCAAAATAAACCCAATTACTAAATAGCTGCTTTTGGTCATGATATTAACACAGCACTGGAAAGCAAATTAGGAAAGCGAGAGTCAATATAGAACATATGGAATCCATTCTGTAATGGAAATTTTTTTTGTTCTTCATATATTGTTGTTTTTAGTATGGTTTAAATGCTTAGTGTTTGTTCTCTGTTTGTCTATGTTTAGTCATTTTCTGCAAACTGCTGCTATTGTCATGGTGTTTGGCTGAGGCACATAAAACCCAAGACACTCTTAATTGAACCCTCCAGATCCGCAATTGAAAATAAGTCCCTCCTTCCCTTAAATTCTCTGCGTGTAGGGATTGATCACCATACCCAGGGTCCTTCTTGTTGCTTAGCATCTTTAGGTGTACAGATTTTAGCATGTTTATCCTATATTATAGGTCTAGTATCCACTTATAAGTGAGTATATACCTTGTGTGTCTTTCTGCTCTGGGATACCTCATTCAGGATAGTCTTTTATAGACCTCACCATTTGCCTTCAAATTTCATGATTTCCTTGTTTTAATTGATGACTAGTATTCTATTGGATAAATGTACCACAATTTCTGTATCCTCAGTTGAGGGGCATCTGGGTTGTACCCAAGTTCTGTCTATTACAAATAAACCTGCAACAAACATGGTTGAACAAATATCCTTGTTGTGTACTTGGGCATCTTTTGGATATATGCCTAGGAGTATTATAGCTGGATCTTGAGGAAGCACTATTCCGAATTGTCTGAGAATGTGCCAGACTGATTTCCAAAGTGGTTGTACAATTTTACATTCCCACCAGCAATGAGGGAAGGTTCCCCTTTCTCCACATCCTTTCCAGCACTTCAGTTTTTGATCTTAGCCATTCTGATGGGTGTAAGGTGAAATCTCAGGGTTGTTTTGATTTGCATTTTCCTGATGACTAAGGAAGTTAACATATTCTTTAAGTATTCCTCTGCCATTTGATATTCCTCTAAAGAGAATTCTCTATTTAGCTTTGTACCCCACGTTTTAATTGGATTAGAGTTCTTTATATGTTCTGGTTAATAGCTCTCTGTCAAATATAGGGTAGGTGAAGATCCTTTCCCCTTCTGTAGTCTATCATTTTGTTGTGATGACAGTATCCTTTGCTTTACAGAAGCTTTTGAGTTTTATGAGGTCCTAATTATTGATTGTTGTTCTTAGAGCCTGTGCTGTTGGTGTTCTGTTCAGGAAGTTGTTTCCTATGCCAATGAATTCAAGGTTTTTCCCCACTTTTCTTCTAAGAAATTTAGTGTGTTTGGTTTTATGTTGAGGTCTTTGATCCACTTGGATTTTAGTTTTTTGCAATGTGATGAATATGGATCTATTTGCATTTTTCTACATGTAGACAACCAGTTAGACCACTCAGAAAGGCAAATAGGATAGACATAGGAAGAAGGATTAAACAGGAAACAGGACAGGAGCCTACCACAGACAGCCTCTGAAAGACTCTATCCAGCAGTGTATCAAAGAAGATGCCAAGCTTTGGGTAGAGTTCACGGAATTTTATGAAAAAAAAAAAAAAGAAAGAAAGAAAGGGAGATAGAAAGACCTGGAAGGTACAGGAGCTCTACAAGGAGAGGAACAGAATCAAAAAATCTGTTCCCTGGGGCTTTTCTGAGATTGATACTCCAACCAAGGACCATTCATGGAGATAACCTAGAACCCCTGCATGGATATAGCTAATGGTAGCTTAATGTTCAAGCGGGTTCCTTAGTAAGGGGAACAGAGGCTGTCTCTGACATGAACTCAGTGGCTGACTCTTTGATCACCTCCTGAAAGGGATGCAACCTTACCAGGTCACAGAGGAAGATAATGGAGCCAGTCCTGATGGACCTGATAGGAGGACCTAATAGGACATCCCCTATTAGTGGACTTGGAGAGGAGAATGGAAGGAGATCAGGGAGGGTGGGTGAGAATGCAAGAGAATAACTGAGGGGGCGACAGCTGAAATACAAAGTAAACAAACTGTAATTAATATAAAAATAAAAATTAAAATTAAAATGTCTGTGTGTGACAGTTAGGTGGTAGTGACAGAAAATTACCTAATCTAACTAGGTAGATATAAGTATTTCATTGTTTTTTTTTTAACTCTTAAAGGAAAGTTCCCATCTTCAAATTTAGTATTTAATCATCAACCTATTAGTTTACTTTTTTTTTATTTTGATGAGAATCTGAGCATCAGGGTTAAGTAGGTGAGGGTGAGAGTGCTTGCTTTCCATGTCTGACAACCTGAGTTCAGTCCCTATTACCAAAATGAGGGAGGGAGAAAAGTTACTCTCTCAGGAAGTTGTCTGACCTTCACATGAGTAGCATGGTATGTTCTCTCTCTCTCTTTCTCTCTCACCTTCTCTTCTATTTACACACCTCTCACACACAAATACTTTAAAAACAAAGGAAAAAACCAAACATCATCCCTCCTAGCAAATCTATATGTTAGTAAAATAATATTTTAAATATAGTCATAGTGTAGGCATTGTCTGTCATTGTCCTTTCATCTTTATAACCAAAATAGTATTACCCTATAACAAGAACTTATGATTTTCCCTCCACTAGCACATGGCAGCAGCCATTGTGTTCCCTGCTCCTGTAAGGTAATTAAATATCCGTGCTTAAATTTTCCTGATATGTTCTATTTTCATTTCTTAATACCAGCCCAAATTCACATTTACTTTGGCAATATATGATGGGTTCTATTTTTCTCCATAAACTAACAACTGGAGGTATAAATTATGTTCCTGGAAAGATTTACTATGATAATAATATGAATTTTTATTGGTGTTAAGCTATAAATTAAATACAAGTCTAGTCAGAATTCAACAACATGTTGAAAATTTCCTAATATATAGCTGGCAGAAAAAAGGTTCAAGAATGCACCCAATGATTTAGCAAACAATAGTTAGGAATCAGAGAATTTCTATCATGTATAAAAACGTCATCTAGATAAAGAAAATATGTCAGTAGCACATATTGCAAGGATATTTTTTGTCTACTAATAGACAGTGGATAAGTGCAGTGGTCAAGCTATGCTGTTATCTGTTTCTGTCCACCATCAGCTATTTTTTAAGCAGTGCCATAGGAGCTCTGCACTATACCTTGGTTCTAGAGAACTCTTGTGTCACTATTTCTTTACACTACTGGGAACATATCCATCATGCTGGGTGGTGATTACAGACTTTCCTCCACAATCCTTACCTTCTGAAGTAGTGTATTATCTTATTAGTTTCTATCTTCCAGGGGGAAGATCTTTAACCCATTCAATAGCAAAGCTATGTTGAAATTTTGAATGTTCAGTCATCAGGCTCATTTGACTCCAGTGCCGTAAGTACTAAGACATATTTGAGTATGTCTTTTATTTTATTTGAAAATTTTATTTGAAAATACTCAAATAAAATTCTGTATGTTCCTATTTAAGAAGAAATAACAGAGTTCACAATTCTATGTACTTGGCATGCCTTTACTATGCCTTTAGCTATTCAAAGCCTGGGCAGTCGTTCATTCATTGGGTTCTAATTAAGAAAATTGGATCAGTACAATAAATTTAATGAATATAAATTATTGATATCTTTAAGATATACAGATTTAACATAAACTTCAGTGGCTTTTTTAACTTTTCTAGAAGGATACTGCACTTTATTAACCCTTTTCAAAATACTTTATAGACCAGTATATATACTTTGGCCTTGCCATAATTCAGATAATAGCCCCTGATTTGTTCCGTTATTTGAGCCCTGCCACCTGTTCTCTATGACTTTAGAATCTTAATGTCCCATTGCTCTCAAAAATGTTGGTTGCTTTCTATAAACCATGAGCCAAATGGGAGAAAATATTTGGAATTTTCTCTTTCTACTCCTAGAAAAAAAATGTTTTTCTCCTTTCTTACTGTTTCTTTGGGGGGAGGTAGAGAATTAAAGTAGACAGAAATACACGTTTGATGGTTTGTTAGATTTACATAAGCTATTCATTTTAGCATGTTTGAATATTTTGAATTTCTGTTTTGTTCAGCGAAAGGTTTCTTTCTTTGAGTTTTTAGGAGAAATTTTTGAAGATATGTGCTGAATTCCCAAGACTTTTGTTAGACTATTGGCTCATGAATTCTGAAAGTACTCTTCCTGTCCTATTTACTGTTCTGTTGCTGTGAGAGATACCATGACCAAGGCAACTTATAAAGAAATAATTTAATTAAATTGTAATTAAATTAAGCTTTAATTTTAGTTAATTTAATTATCTGCTTACAGTTTGAGGTGGTTAAGCCTCGATCATCATGGTGGAGAGCATGCCAGCAGAAGCACAGACATGGTGTTGAAGCAGTAGCTAAGCGTTACATTACAATCAGCAAGCATAGAAAGAGAGAGAGACTGAGGTTCACATGAGCTTTTGAAACCTCAAAGCCTGGTCCCAATGGAACACTTTTTCCAATCCTTCCTAAACATTCTACCAACTGAGTTTTTTTTAAAAAGATTTTTATTTATTTATATACATGAATGCTCTATTTACATGTATACCTACATGACAAAAGAGGACATCAGATACAGTTATAGACTGTTGTGAGCCTCCATGTGGTTGCTGGGAATCGAAATCAGGACCACTGGTCTTAACCGCTGAGCCATCTCTACACTTCTCTCCCTCTCTCAGCTGAGATCTTAACACTGAAATATTGAGCCTACAGGGTCAATATCATTCAAACCAACATATTGCCAAAACAAACTTTTCTATAATACAAACTTAAAATAGTTCCATATACTTTCTTCAAGTATTGTGTTCTGAATGGAGTTCTATGCGTACTATTCTGGCTGCTATTGTCATGGGTAGACAAGGTGCTACCATTTGGAGGAGGGAAGAGTAGCTACTTCTTAGTTTCTTTTAATGTCATTCACTTTGCCCACTAGACATTTGTTATGATATGATTATAATTACTAAAGCTGTACTCAGAAGGGAACATGTGTAGGGATGATAGTAGAATCAAGTATGTTGATATGGACAGTGAGTAAGATTGCAAAATATTATACTCATTTAGAGAGAAAAAAGAATCTTCTTTTTTAGGCTTAGTGGATTTGGGGCATATAGGAGATCAAAATATTTTTGTTCCACAAATTATGAATCTACATGCATTTGATGGTTTCATTAGTTTTTGAATCTTTAGGAAATCACAACTTTGTAAAGCAATAGTTTAATACTCTCTGGTAGTCTGCCACTGTAAATGAATAAAATTTTGTCCTATTTGTCTGCTTACTTGTATCCAGATCACTTATGGTTTCCTGGTTTTTAGTATTCTACTAAGAGGCCTCCCTGGATTTCACACATAGACCCTAATATATTTCTTTTATATTTCCTTCTCCTCCTCCTGCTTCTTCTCCACTGTCATCTTCTCCTCTTCTTCTTCCTCCTCTTTTGCTTCCTCTCTTCCTCCTTATTTTCTTTCTTCTCACCCTTCTTTCCCTTTCCTTCCTTCTTTTCTGTACCTCTTTTTCTCTGTATTTTATCAGTTAATCCTGAAAATAACTATGATATTATATTTTGAGACAAGGTTTCAAAATGTATTCCAGGGGATTTTTGAACACTAAACTCAGTCCCCTGAACATGGTTCACCATGCCCATCCAACTATCAAGTATTACTACAATTGTAATTATTGTTCCATTTAATCATCATTGACTTAACAAAGTTGTTGCATGAAAGGTCATGCAGTACGTTGTGTAGAACCCATGATAAACCAGTTTACACAGCAGCCACTCCTATAAAATGTTGCTTTGTCTAGAGCAGTCATAGCCATGACATTCAATAAAACATATTTTATGCAATAACTGATTCTCTGTAATATCTAACACCTACATCAATGCATACATTTTTGGCTTATTTTTCTAGTTCAAGCTCTTTACTTACCTCCCCCTGAGGAGGGAGCAGCCTTACCAGGTCACAGAGGAAGACAATGCAGCCAGTCTGATGAGAGCTGTTAAGCTAGTGTCAGATGGAAGAGGAGGAGGACCTCCCCTGTCAGTGGACTGGAAGAAAGGCATGGGAGGAAAAAAGGGAAGGAGGGTGGAATTGGGAGGTTATGAGGCAGGGGACTACAGTGGGATACAAAGTGAATAAATAAAAAATTAATTAATTAAAACAAAACAAAAAGGAAACAAAAAATAGCCATTTATTCTTATCTAAACAATGGTAAGTCATACAATGAAGGTTTTCCCTAGAAACAGAGTTTGGCATTAGGCCAAAACTCTTCATCTTCAGGAAATTTTCAGAGAAGCCTAACAGCTGAAGGCTACCATTCAACAGAATTCTTTTCAGCT
>JAQQSO010007704.1:0-10449 GCA_028658305.1 Pachyuromys duprasi | reverse complement strand
GCCACCCCAACGGCCAGTGCTCTTGTGATAAACAAATCCTTATTTGGCTGTGCGGTGTCTGATGATCTGCCTTCTCTTGCTTGTACCTATCTGCACTTCCCACGTGGCTACCTGGGGTTGGCTGGCTCACGGGTACTTATTCCTGGGACAGGCTCTCCTCAGGGAAGAAGAGGAAGAAGAAGAAGAAGAAGAAGAAGAAGAAGAAGAAGAAGAAGAAGAAGAAGAAGAAGAAGAAGAAGAAGAAGAAGAAGAGTTCAAGGCTCCTGAATAAACTGCTTGAAGAAGAACTTGTGTGTTGTGTCTTTCTTTGCAGGTCTAGGCGGACGCGACAGTTTATTAAGTGGCTTGTATCCATTTATAGTATCCATATATAAGTGAATGCACACAATATTTATCTTTCTGAGTCTTGGTTATCTTACTCAGGATGCTTTTGTGCTCTATCTATTTGGCTGAAATTTTCATGATTTTCAATTTTAGCAAGGGATGAAACTCTCACTGCTGGTTATATCCCTTTACTCTCTCCACATTTCATATGCAATTAGCTTGAATAAATCAAATGGCAATTCATTTTTTGCTGCAGTCTTTAAATATTTAAAGATCTCATTATTCAAAGCAAATTACACCTTCATTATTTTCCCTTCTGTTTGGGCTCCGGGCTTTCTTTTGCTATTTTCTCTTTCGTGAATCTGAGAGTTTCAGCTATTGTATAAGTAACCAAAATGTTTTGACACATTGTCATTTTCAATGTGACAGAAAGCTCTGGCTGTCTGTACCATGATTCACTAACCCGAGAGAACAGATAAAAATTCATTCCTTTTCAAGATCCATTTACTGATCCAAGTATTTTTTTCTAAATAATATTATTTGAGAGAGCAGTAAGTATTTGATTTTTATTTTTTGTGCTTACATAATTTTAATATATAAGACCTTGTGGCTCTGATAACCACTGGTTTTCGAATGTGAGACTATGTGTGGTGTTAGGCATCATACACTAGCCCTAAAGTGCCTGTGTTTCTTGATCCCTTCTTTTGTGAATTGTTCTATTATTCCTACTAACTTCATTCATACACTAATTCAATTAGTTCACAAAATACAGCACTTCATAGGTTTCAATTGAGCTTTTTACAAGTTTCATCACTGACACAAATGGCTGGAATTCACCAGTTTAAAAAAAAATGTCATCTTATTGGCTAACGTTCCCTTCACTAAACTAATTGGTCCTCACTCTATTAAAACAAACCTATATTTTAATTTTGTGAACCACAGGGTAAAAATGTTTCAATAGTTCCAATTTTATTTTATTTTTATACAGTGTTAAGATTTTATTTCAGTTTCACTTATATGTGTTTTTGTTTTGTTGTTTTGTTTTGTTTTAATATAAGGACTACCTCAAATCAATGGGGTATTCTAAGATACATGTATCTTATACACGCATATATGTAAACATATATCTTAGAACAATATCATTTAGAAATGAAGACTGAGATCAGGCAAAAGTTTTCTGTTCTATTTTTGTCACACCTAAACAGATGATGATAGAGCTATAGGCCCTGAACTTCATTGGATTTTCTTTATTTTCTGTGATCCCTAGTTATCCAATCAGAAAGAATAACTTTCCATAGGATTATGCCAGGATCTTAGGATTAAAAAGCAAAAACGTGTTTCATTTCTGCTGCCTTCTGTAAACCGGTGCAATCAAATACAATAGAAAAATCAAAGTGAGTGGCGATAGGCTTCAATCCTATGAAATATTCCAGCCAACCTCCAGGTCACCTCAAATTCCTCTTTCCTATAGTGACATCCTCAGTATGTCTGAGAGAGCATGAAATATTGTGCTTCCTTCACAAAAGACCTCCTGATAAGTCTCTTAAGATTAATCCAATTGTAGACCAAGACAAATATATTCACAGGAATTGCCAAGATGCCACGCAGAAATAGAATTTGAAACTTAGTGATGTTTAACAACTGTGTTACAACATCTTATTTGTGGGATTCCCTGAGTCATAACCATAAGCATCATAACTACACACAGGTGGACAAATGTTTGTATTTACTGCTATAGAGCATACTTTTTTGGACAAAGACTGTAACCATTTCCAGCCTCTGGCTTGGCCTATGTTTACAAATTCTGTTGAGTAATACAACCAGGTTAGGATATCTACTTGTTTTCCAAACCAAAAAAAAAAAAAAAAAAAAAAGTATACTTTCTCTCTGAATATGAAATTAGGTAAACTTCTACCTGTTCTTATAATAATAATAACTTATTTTTCAGTCCAAATAAAACAACCTACTGAATATTAAGCATGTTATAATAACAAGTTCAACTCATAATATTGAACAAGTCTTGCCAGAATTTTACTCCTGTGATTTCAACCGCATTCTCTCATCTCATGTACTATCTGCCTATGCCCCTAATTAATAATTATTACCATAGATGCAATTTGTCCTCTGTACAGAAATCTTCATGTTCATCTCTTCAGCACAAAGGTCCATTACGTACTTTACTTGTCCCAATCCTCCTTTAGTCTACTACTTTTATGGAAACAAGGCATTTTTTGTCCTCTACTGTTGTACTTGGCAGTAACTCTAAACACAATTTTCCTGATACTATTTAACCTTGTCAAATAATCCTGTATAGGTCCCTCTCTTACAAAAATTTGAAGAAAATTACCCATTAACCCTAAAGTGAATGTGGTGAACTAGTATCTTTTAATGTTTCTCACTGAACTGAACTTAGCAGACAATTTGTAGCCTACTTAAACCAAAATGGCAGAATTCTCTGTATACATAATGTAACAGATCAGAGAGTTAACATTCTACATACAAAGACAAGTCAATTATGATGGGGTTGGAAATTCAACAGAGAAGTTCCATGGATTTACTAACAGTCACCTCAAGTGGGTTCTATATCATGCTATTAAGACAATATAGTCTTAATATTGTCTTAATGTTAAGACAACACAGGCATCATGCCAATCCAGGTAGTCACAGGAAAGCCTTGAGGCTATCATAAAACATTTACAACAACCTAGATGATGAAAAAACCTAGGGCTCAAGATTTTATTAGGTTAAAATGAAATATTTATTATAATTTCTTCATAGGACCTTCTTTACTCTGGCCTTCTGACTGTGTCACTTCAGATACCTTGTATTCTTTATAAAGCAAAACATTTTCAAATCTTCCAACATGAGTACATGGAATATTAGCCTCTTGATATTTAACAAACATGGCAAAAATACATAACAGAGAAAGGGGAGACGCTTCACTGTTCTGTGGAAATGTGTTGATCAAAGGCAGAGGACTAAAATTCTTCCCACAGCTATTATTCTGAAAATAAATCAATTTGTGAATGACCACAAAGTCAATCCACAAATGCTAAAGCTGGTAGAAGAAAAATGTAGCCAGGAACTCAGAAGATATAAGTTCAAACAGGGACATTCTATACATAATTTCATTGTCTCAGGAACTGAGGCCAGCAATTAACAAATGGGACCTCATAAAACAAAACAAAACACACAAGCAAGCAAACAAACAAACAAACAAAAAAGCTTTGTAATAAGTGCCAGACAGTTGTGTTTAATGTGTTTTGTCCTGAGGAAATTCTGTGAAAGGCATATTCTGTTACTATTAGAATATGTTCATTAACTTTTATTCAAGCTTTTCTAAACATGTTTTTATGAACTCAAATAACCTCCCAAGAATCATTGCCTTGTTTTGTTGCATTCATGAATAAAAGCACATGGAAAATGAAGTAAAGTTGTTTGTAGCGTTAGACTGTTGTCTTCCTTATTCCTTTTGGCACTGTTTAACCTCAGGTTCCCTCCTGCTTTGACAGTAGATAATTTACAGTAAACCATCAATCAAGGAAAGAGAAACCTCACAGCGTAGGAGAGAATATTTGCCAACTATCTGTCACATAGAGAATTAATACCTTGAATATAGAAAAATACTAAGAAGAAAAAAAGGTAACAAATAACAAATTATGTAATGAAAATAAGAGAGCAATGGCTGTTGAAAGAGTGAGAAAGGGATAGAGGGAGAATTAATGTCTCCCAGAGATGATCTTCTATATTGGTTACCCAATAGAATCAGATACATAGAAATCAGCAGATTCTATTTATATGTACATATGTAACAATAACAAGAAATGACAGAATTTAAAAGGAACGAAGGGGACATGGAAGAAGTTAAAGGGAGGAAAGAGAAGGACTGATGAAACTATACTTTAGTTACAAATTTTTAATTAAAATTAAACTATGGATAGCAACATAGTTCTTAAAAGAAGTAAAATGACTAATTAATATCTTAGGAAGAGTGAATGATTATTAGAAATTAGGCAAGTTCAAATTAAAAATTCATTTTAAACAGTAAGAATGTCTAAGGTCAAGAAAACTACTGACCAAAAATGCTGATCCCGATATGTGGCAAGGAAAACCTCATTTACTCTTGATATAATTGCAAACTGGAGTAGACACTATGTAAATCAGTGAGAAAAATTTTCAAAAAGTTAAGTATAGAGTCACCACATGACTCAGCTAAAGAACTCCTTGGTATGTATCAAATGATTCTATAGCCTACTTGTTCATCCATCTTTATTTCTGTTGTATTCAAAATAAACAGAAAAAACAAATATCCTAGATGTCTATCAACTTATGAATGGATATTTAAAATGTGAATAATCAACACGATTTATCTCTATTCCTCTGGGAGGAGGAGAGAAATGCAAAATCTTCATTTGGGTTTTTGGTCAAGAAATTCTAAGAAACTCTAACAACAGTATGGGATATTTGTCATTGCCCTTGCTTGCCTCCCAGGACTTGAAGGTAAGACTTTATTGGTGAAGACACCATAAGCTTTGGAAATTTTTTCTGGAACTGATATGAAGTATCTTCCCTGAAGATTAGTCTTTATAGATTTAGAATATTCTGTATAGTCTGGGAAACAATATTTCTACCAACTCAAAGCCTGTGAACCACATCAAGGGTCAGCCTGGCAAGGTAGCTCAATCATGCAGTAGTGTCACTTACATCTTATAGGGGATAGATAAAACT
This sequence comes from Pachyuromys duprasi, assembly GCA_028658305.1. Classification (NCBI taxonomy): domain Eukaryota; kingdom Metazoa; phylum Chordata; class Mammalia; order Rodentia; family Muridae; genus Pachyuromys; species Pachyuromys duprasi. Next base: position 5,397 of record JAQQSO010007704.1, on the reverse strand, counting down.
TGTCTAATTAGACTTAAGACCTACTCAATAGCAAAAATTCATGCCTAGTAATATAAATATAGCCACCTAACCAAGAATGCATGGGTGATAACCTAGGTGAGGATCTGCTACTGCCATTTTCTTAAGTTACTATAATTTCTAACTGTATTCTAATACTATCCTTATAGCCTTAGATAAGTGTATCTCTAACCACAAATCGACAACTAATTAAATGCAAAATATTAGTAACTATGTGTCTCAAACTCCAATTAGTACATGAACAATATAACTCATACACAAGACTCAGGTTACATCATACAAAAGGAAACTGAAATATTGTATGAGCCAGAAGAACAGAACACTTTGTGAATTACAGTTGTGTCCTAGACAGGACATGAATGCTACACTCAGAAAATGTTACAAATATACTGTCTAGGGAAGATTTCCATAATGTCAATACCAATTTACATGCAAGTGCAGACGAGAGAAATTTCACCCCTAGATAACACACAATAATCAATCATTGACAGCTGAGAGGGAGAGAATCGGCTTACTGCAGGGACAAGTCCCCTTATCCAATCCAATCAATCAATTGGTTACTCAATCCAAAACAATCAATAGTGAAGACATATACTATTATTAACACTAAGTGTATTCACTTGGTTACATGTATGTATACATTATACAACTGTACATAATAATAATCATGGAGTTAATGATTTCAGAGGAAGTTAGCAGAATTAGGAAAGTTTTGGGGCTAAGAGAGAAGTAGAAATGATGTAAATACCTATAAAGTTCCCAAGACTATAAAATTAATTTTAAAACACAACACTATCAACCAAATTAGGAATTGTAGAAACCTCAACTTAGTATGACTTATATAATTACTTCTGTCTTAACTCAGCCTTTCTTTGGTTTTCAGCAGAGTGGAAGTCTGTTCCATGTCTACAGTGCAACACCTGACCCAGTGTTTTCTAAGCCATGAAAAAGATACATGAGAATTCAATTTCCCTGGTTATTGATTAGAAACAGTCCTATATCTACCCAGAAAGTAAGCCTTTTAGGTGACTTCTATGAACTGGTTGCCACCTTCACTCAACACAGTGAAAACCACAGACCCATACAGAAGAGGATCAGTATTTTCATGCTCTCTTGGTCCCTGTGTGTTTATGGAGGGTGAATGAATTTTTTGCTATCTTGCTGCAAAGCAGATTCTTACCACCCAAAAACCAGTTTCTGTTTAAGAGTCGTAATGCAATCCAACTCGGTGAAAAGGTGTTTTTCATACATCACTAGGAAAGCTAACACAATAAGACATACTCTGATATGTAATAAAGTGTTATTGGGAAGTTTGCCTCGGTGTTTGGAGAGATATGGCCGTGTTAATCACTAGATAGCACTTCAGTTTGAATTGTAAGGTATTTATCAGTAAGTATTTCTCTTTAGGTTAGATCCAGGCATTTTTCCTGATCCCCTGTGGCTGTTAAAGTAACTGAGATATTACAAGTAAGAGGTGCTATGCTGGCTAAGCTGGTGAAGGAGTTTATTTCTCCATTAGTACATGCTTTGTAGACTGTCATCTCAGTATCAGAGGTGATTTAACCGCACACTAAAGCCATCCTGTGTCAGTGTACACGCTGGATCATTTGGTAATTTCAAATGGAAGTTACAGAACTTTTGCGTAGAGCATTATGTGCACAAAGCTGAAGAATGTGTATTTCAGATCATGCCTTACATACTCTGTGTATTGTACAGTAACAGGTCACTTCCACAACTGAATTCTAATAAATACATAAACTAAGAGTGCTTGAGAAAAAGAAATCAAGGCAGAAGATAAAATGGCACCAATGCATGTGGTCTAATTTTGGAAAAAGTAATATGTGAATGCTAAAGGTTACTAGAATCCTCTCATAAATAACTTATTTTAATACTTTTAAAGTTGAATTTTTAATCCGTTTTTCAAGTTAAAGAAAGCATAAATTCCCCTTATGCTTTTCACAACAAATGGAAATAATGATCTTATGATTCTAGAAGACATTTTGGTTTTGTGCCAATATGATTTTTTAATAGAATGTTGTTACAAGCTAAGTATTGGTTTGTTTGTACATTCAAATTAGAAGATTACTTTAGAATGCATGATTAAGTGTTATTCTGTGTTTCATGGAAACCTCTGACAGTGCATTTCTCCTTCGTATAATTTTGGTGAAAAATATTTTAAGCATATTACTTAAGCGAACATTAGGCCATTATCACATATTTGGCTAAAATATATCTATATGAACCTATTTATACTGTTTATACTGTTCAGGGTGTTCATTTTCTCTTTTCAGTTAACTTTACTAGTGCCTTAATATAAAATCTTCTCAGGAAATTTATATATATTTTCAGCATTTTTTATAGCGTTTTGGTTTCTTCCCACTTTACCATCTTTCATTTCCTCCAAACCTTGCAGGCTCACCTTCTTCAGTGTAAACCTTTCCACTTATTTAGATGTTTCTTTTATATTTTTTCTTTTTTGTTGTTATTTTGTTTTGTGGTTGTGTACCAGAGTTTAACTAGCACCCTGGGTGTGACCATGGGTTTGTACATATCCTTTGACCTTAAAAATGGGTTTAGAGCTACACACCACCTGCCCCTCACCCAGAATTTCTGGCCAATACGTTAAGTGGTAAGGCTCATTGATCCTTGTTTTACACAACCCTGATTATTTCATAGGCCCAACTTTAGAAAACAAAGAGGTGTATAAAGAATAAAATTAAAATAAGATGAAAACAAACAACTTGTAATAGGACAAAAAAACAAGTAGAAGAAAAAGAGGCAAGGAAAAATGATAAGAAACACATATAGACTCAGAAACTCACATATTAGCCAACACACGTCTCAGAAACAAACAAAAAAATAGAAGTCGTAATACATCCACAACAGACATGTTCAGTTAATTTGAAAAAAATCTGTGACAAAATGTGAGAAAAAAAAAAAAACCTCCAATGAATGCAGCTCAGTGGTTTAACATGTGTGTATGTGAGAAGGGAGAGAAGTTTAAATTAGTAGAAGGTTTGTATTAAATAAATGTTTAATAAATAATGTATACTTTAATAGAAAAAAATAACTTCCAGTGACCCAATGATACCATTTCATTCATTCTCTGTTGAACACTTAGTGCTTGGGTTTGGACTACCCTTATCACACTAGGAATTATTATTATTTTTTGCTCTGTCCACTTGCCTTCAAATTTCATGATCTTATATTTTTAACAACTGGGTAATATCCAGTTGTGTAAACATGCAATATATTCTCTATCCATTCATCTATTTATGGACATGTTCCCATTCCGTAGCTATTAATGAATACAGCACTGAAGAAAATGAATGGGCAAATGTCTCTGTAGTAGGATGAAACATTCTTTGGATGTGCCTATGAGCTCTACAGTTGGATCTTGAGGGAGCCTTCTGTCTCAGCTTCCAGAATAACTGCAACACTAATATCTACAGTGTCTGTTTAAGTTTGCCTTCTCACTAGGGATGGATAAATGTCTCCCTTTCCTCACAACTTCTTCAAAATGAGCTGTCATTTCTTTTCTTGATATAGGCAATTCTTACTGATATAAACTAAAATTTTAAAGTAAATTTCATTTGTATTTCCTTGGTGATTATGGCTGTTGAACATTTATTTAAGGGTTTCTCAACCATTTGATTTTTTCTTTTGTTAATTCTCTGTTTAAATGTGTATCCCAATTTTAATTGGGTTGTTTTCTGAATGCCTAGGTTTTTTAAATATTTTATATGTTTGAAATATTAGGCCTGAATCAGATGTATGGTTAATTAAAAAAAAATCTTTTCCAATTCTGTAGCCTTCCATTTTGTCTAAATGATGATGTCCTTGACAATCAGAAGCTTTTCAATTGCATGAGGTCTAATTTATTAATCACTGTCCTTTCTTGTTTATAATGTAAAAGTATGGGTTGAGAATGTTTATAATTGGCCCTATAATGAGTATAGTGTTATTGTCTAACCTGCTATCATAAGCAATGGCAGAAATGAACTTCTGATAGATTTTAGAAACAAATGCCTGTTAGATTTTAGAGTGCCCTTACTTCACCTGGGGAAGGCAGATATTTTCTCCTAAGCTACTTTTACCCTGAAGCCTCCATCCCACACCATCTGCTTTATTAATTTCTATCTGCTATGCCTCCTATCCATAATCTCAAAATACTTGCTAATGTTATTTATAATATTTGCTTATTCTCTCATCTGAGCTGCTTTCCTCCATCCATGCTGATCTGGCCATGTGCTCCTCTCCAAACTAACCTATCTTAGCTTCCTTGCCTCTTCTGGTACCTGCCTCCTTCTTCTCAAAATCCTTCAGTGCCCTAAGCCAGAGAAACTTAGTCATGATTACCTCCTTCTGCCATGCATTTTAATCAGCCAATCAGGGATAAATGGGGAATATTCCTTCTCATCACATGGGTATAGGAGATAGTTAAATATTAATAACAATGCCCATGGCAGGGTCATAACCAGATCTCAAGGCACTGAAATCAAGATTAGAAAACACAGCTGGACCTTCCTCCAAAAGTTCTAAATCTCTATACTGGAAGTTTTGCTTTATTTAACAAAACTCAGTTTAGTTATGTAAACAGGGTTTTGTTTTAATCCCAAGTGAGGGATAGGGAACTTCTTTTAGTTTGTCAACAGCTGATAACAGCCTCCTGTGGCTCAGAGAGGGGTATGGTCTTTGCCAGCTAGAAATAGTTTAACTCTTAAGACTCTGAGAAGGTAAAAATAGTAGAGCCCAGAGAGAGTGAAATCACTTCGAGAAGACAGATGGAGAAAGAAGAACAGATGGACAAAGAAGTTTTCTGTTTAGCCAGAGTATTAGATATCCTGATGACTGAAACTGCTATTTTCCCAAAGAAGCCGATGACCCTAACAAGCCAGAAGCAGCCAAAGAAGTAGCCCCCTCCCCAATTAACATTCTTTCTCTCCTCCCTAGCCTTGTGGTTTTGGAAAGTATTAAGGAGGGATAAAGGATGAAGAAAGGAAGTAGATGTTTGGTTTGAGTTTCTCTCCATTTAATTTGATGCTAGCTATCAGCTTGCGGTATATTGTTTTCACTATGTGTAGGTACGTGACTTGTATAACTGATCTCACCACGACTTTTATAATGACGCAGTGTTGGATTTTTTCAAATGCTTTTATGGCATCTAAGGAGATGATCATGTGTCCTCCCTCCCCCCTTAAATTTGTCTATATGGTGGATTCCATTGATGGATTTCTGTATATCGAAACACCCCTACATCCTTGGAACAAAGCCTACTTGATCATAGTATACGATGTATTTGATATGATTTTAGATTTTGTTTGCGAGTATTTTATTGAATATTTTTGCATCAATGTTCATGAGGTGATTGACTTGAAA
>JAQQSO010007703.1:0-10449 GCA_028658305.1 Pachyuromys duprasi | reverse complement strand
AAAAAATTAAACAGCAACAAATCAAATAATCCAATTAAAAAATGAGGTACAGAGCTAAACAGGGAATTCTCAATAGAGGACTATCGAATGCCAAAGAAACACTTAAAGAAATGTTCAACATCCTTAGCCACCAGGGAGATGCAAATCAAAACAACCCTGAGATTTCACCTTATACCCACCAGAATAGCTAAGGTCAAAAACTCAAGTGATAACACATGCTGGAGAGGTTGTGGAGAAAGGGGAACCCTCCTCCATTGCTGGTGGGAATGCAAACTTGTACAACCACTCTGGAAATCAATTTGGCGCTTTCTTAGACAATTAGGAATAGTGATTCCTCAAGACCCAGCTATACCACTCTTAGGCATAAATGCAAAAGATGCTCAAGTACACAACAAGGACATTTGCTCAACCATATTTTTAGCAGCTTTAATTGTAATAGCCAGAACCTGGAAACAACCCATATGTCCCTCAGTCAAGGAACGGATACAGAAGTTATGGTACTTTTACACAATGGAATACTACTCAGCAATCAAAAATGAGGAAATAATGAAATTTGCAGGCAAATGGTGGGACCTGGAAACAATCATCCTGAGTGAGGTATCCCAAAAGCAGAAAGAAATACATGATATATACTCACTTATATAGACCTATAAGATAGGATAAACATACTGAAATCTGTACACCTAAAGAAGATAAACAAGAAAGAGGACCCGGGGTAAGATGATCAATCCTCACTTAGATATACAAATGGGATGGACATTGAATTTAGGAGAGAAGAAGCAACAGGACAGGAGCCTACCACAGAGGGCATCTGAAAGACTCTACTAGCAATGTATCAAAGCAGATATCAAGACGCACAACCAAACCTTCGGCAGAGTGCAGGGAATCATATGAAAGAAAGGGGAGTTAGTGAGACTTGGCAAGGATAAGAGCTCCACAAAGACCAAATAGATCAGGACATAGGGGTATTTTATGGGACTGTTTCTCCAACCAAGGACCATGTATGGATATAACCTAGAACCCCTGCTCGGATATAGTCCATGGTAGCTCAGTATCCAACTGGGTACCCTAGTAAGGGGAAAAGGGACTATTTCGGACATGAACTTAATGGCTGGCTCTTCAACCTCCCCACCCCCTGAGGGAGGAGCAGCCTTCCTAGGCCACAGAAGAGGACGCTGCAGCCAGTCCTGAAGAGACCTGATAAGCTAGAGTTAGATGGAAGGGGAGGAGTTCCTCCCCTATCAGTAGACTTGGAAATGCGCAGGGAGGAGACGAGGGAGGGATGGGGACAGTGGGAGGGAATGAGGAAGGGGGCTACAGCTTGGATTCAAAGTACATAACCTGTGATTAATATAAAATAAATAAATTATTTAAAACAAAAGAAAGTGAAAATTAAAAAAATTAAACAGCAACAAATCAAATAATTCAATTAAAAATGGGGAACAGTGCTAAACAGAGAATTCTCAATAGAGGAATATCGAATGGCAGAGAAACACTTAAAGAAATGCTCAGCACCCTTAGTTATGAGGGAAATGCAAATCAAAACAACCCTGAGGAAGCACCAGATTGATTTCCAGAGGGCCAATTCTTAATCCTACCAACCTTCTGCCTTAACTTTCTAAAATGCTACTATAAGGACCAACTTCACAGTCATGTGATTGGTACAGTCCCAAAAGATCTCACAGTAAGAAAGGCTTGGTATTTCAGGCTTGAGATGTTACTATAATTTTGTCTTTAAAACTGAAGTGTTTTCTTTTCTTTTTTAAGTCGAGGGACAGGTGGCATGCACTGCAGTCTATTGAGTGCTAGCTCCTATGTAGTCTTACATCCTGCCACTTTTCCAGGAGAAATTATTAGTAATTAATTCTTTTAACTATTAACACCTTTTCACTGCTGGTCTTCTCTCCTGTCATGGATGCTCTGCAACAGGCAAGTGCCAAGCTTAACATGTGTAGAACTGAAAGTTTGAAAAATACCATTGAAATATCAAGGTAGGACATGGTAGCAGTCATTCATGCCACTGGAACACCACAAACTATGTCACAAACAGCCATCCTGGGGCAACATCATGGTGAGAGAAATTATCTTGTTTACTCACTTCAAATCTAAGTACCACACATATCCCAATTCAGGGGTTTAAAAAGTGACTGGTAGTAATGGTGTGACAGTACTTGGGTCCAATACCATGAGATGAGACAATATACAATTATCTTGCTAGTATCGTGGGGCCTAAGAACACTCCCCCAGCCACTTTCAGGCTCTCATTCTTCCAATCCTCCCAAACCTGGCTTATATTTTTAAATATGCCTTTCTAACTCTAGGAATGTTTAGGGATGGTGCATAAAGTACTAATTGTGTAACTTCAGCGATTTCTTTATCTAAAATTTAAAATGTCTGAGAGTAATAATATTCAAGTTGAGAGAACATAAAGAAAAAAAAGGCTTATATGTATCTAACTACACATTTTCTGTCTTGACATGCCTGTAACCCTAACACTGTGGCAGGTGGAGACAGGAGAATCTTAGTCTTGCTGATCTTTAGCTTAGCTCTTGGTTCAGTGAGAGACTGTCTCAGAAAAATAAAAGATATAGAGCAAGACACCCATGTTTTCCTCTGCATGCACCTATGCACACAGCATATGTATACACAAAAATAATACATATATACACATACCCAACCACCAAAAGAAAGAGGATAGACACTATATTCCAAGCAACGGTATCAAAAAGTAAGCTAAAATAACTCTGATCATATCTGAGAAGGTACTATTCAAGATGAAATTAGTCACAAGAGACAAAGAAGGTCATTTCATATTAATAAAATACAGTAAAGATATAGTAACTGTAACTGTACACTAAGTATAACAAACTTCATAAAACATGCTGTTGGACATAAAGACAAATATAGAAGCCAATACAATAATGGTGAACCAAATATCCCACTTCTACCAACAATAATTTCAACAAAGTAAATTTGTTGCCCAGTTCCAAATTGTGATCCCTAAAACATACACACATATAAACAGTACTAAATCAATCTCTCTCTCTCTCTGTGTGTATGTGTGTGTGTATGTGTGTATGTGTAGAGTGAGACTATTTAGTGTCAAAATAAATTGGCATTCCATTTTTCTTCATTAAGATGTAACTTTTTTTTCTAGATCCTTTGTCTGGATTGGCCAATATGACATTAGCAAATATGATCCAAATAGGTGCTGCAGAAGTATCAGTGTTTTGAAGCTTCTCTTGTTCCTGAAATGATCACCATGTGAATGAACCTCATCACAATGTAGGATGCCAAAGAACACGTGTTCCTGACAGCCCAGCCACTTGAGCTAACAGCATATCAAATACTGATGGGGATGGGGTTCCCTGGGACATTTGGCCTTTGGCAAATTGAATCATATATTGTGGACAGAAGAGTAAGGACAAGAAAGATATGCTGCATTAATGTAGATGGAAAATACTTTTCAACTAATGCATACAATTACGAAATTAATGTTTTTTATCTGTGTCGTGAAATTAAGGGATGACTAAGCACAGGAAAAATTTCGCTGATACTGTAAAGCTAACTGACACAACTGACAAAATGATAGACCAACAGAGAGATGCTTGAATCAATAGTGCCGCATTATGGGGAATTAGTGCAAGTTTGAAGACAAAAGTGTTGGATATACTTTTGATCACCCTTCATTTCTTCTCTAGTAAGGTAGGGTTCTTAAGGAACAGAAATATAGGGTGTCTAAGAATCTGTTTATAAATGTAACTGCTTCAGGTCTGGACTACTAAAAAAGAAATGAGTAATTTTTAATTGGAAGAACATTTCTTTTTACTTATAGAGTGTCAAACATGTACTAGATGAAGGAATTAGCTCAGTATACTTGCTTATTAAATCTACAAAAACTTGACATTCTTGTTTGATCTATTAGGGATTGTGAGTGCTTCTCTCTCTCTCTCTCTCTCTCTTTCTCTCTCTCTCTCTCTCTCTCTCTCTCTCTCTCTCTGTGTGTGTGTGTGTGTGTGTGTGTGGTGTGTATGTACCTGTATATATCAATATTGTTAGTATAGACACAGGATCTTATGCTCAAAAATAGCCCCGAAACCCCATACTTAGGGGGTTCAAGCTCTGTTACCTAAATCTTATTGGAAATCCTAATTTATTCTTGAAATTGTGTCTGAAGTGATGTGTTAGTAGTGAAGATAGTATAATGAGGTATGACGTGGTTCTAAGTCTCCCAGAAAGACTGTCTGACACTGAGACAGAATTGCCTGCTTCTCCACTGGAAGGTCTCTGGGTAGAAACGGAGGAAGCACCCTGAATTCACTTATCTTAGGAATGTCATAATCCAGATGGGGAAGGGTGGAGTGTAGAATGAAGTCCTTGCTACAAGATTTCTAGGCCAATCAGAGATTGTGGGAGAAAAAGATTTCTCTGCAGCTAAGTGTTACAGTTCTTAGGGACAGATGGTAGTGGTGAACATATCCCACTGTAACCTGATTAGGTTACAGGTGAAAGGCAGTTCCAGAGCTTAGCCAACTGGTAGCAGAAGCTCAGGATTCTTGAGACCAAGATGGTCCAGGGGTCCAGTGATTAATTTTTCAGTGATAAGAGGAACCCCTTTTCCCCCCAGTGCTACTTCTAAGAATAAACAGCCAGTCTCAGATGATTTTTAGTCAAGTGGATGGTATGTTCGTGTGTATGTTTTATTTCATGTGAAACAGGGACTTATAAACTTTTTGCAGTGGGAGGGGTTTTAAGGATGAATGTGTGTCGTTGGTTGGGACTAGGTTGCTTGGCAATGCTCCATTTACGTGTGGAAAGATAACAGGTGACAAGCTAATGTGACTGAACACCTATAACTGCCTTGGGGTTGTGTCATTTCCTCCTGAGTCAAGCATGGAAACAAGGAGAGAAAGAGAGCTTTGTCCACACTTTCCATTTTCAAGATGAGATTTTAAATCTTAAGACTGAGGTTCTCGGGGTTTGAACACAACTCTAGTCAGTAGTTCTGTCTCACTTCCCCTGGAAGCATGGTCCACGAGCCCTACCATACAAGGCTCTGTAGCTCAGTTGTGCCTGGGATGTGCTGTGTACATCAAGCTGTCCTCAAACTCACAATCCTCTTTTCACAATCTAGAATGAAGGAATTATAGCTCTGTGTCACCACTACTATACTGAAAACATCTCTTTATATTGTTAGCAATACTTGTGACATTATCAGATGTCTCATTTGTATTTGTTTCCTCCTAATATCTCAGTGTCAAATTAGTATCAGAACCTTGTTAATGCTTTGCAAGTCTGGCATCTCATTTCTCTATGAAGAAAAAAAATCAATAAAAATGACTCTTTAGATATCCCTCCACATACTTGACATTTCCCTTATGTTCTCTTTGCCTCTTACTCTTTATTTGAATCACAATAGACTATGACCATATTAATTCACAATGTTCTCTATGGCTAATGATCTAGTTTATAACACCTTCTAGAAGAAAATAGATGAAGCTACTTGTATAACTTCTGTGAATAGCAAGTATTCACTCACTCATATGAACTTTTTTAACATTTTATTTTTTCTAACAATTTCTCACATATAAAGTTTCACTTATTTTCATATTTTGGAAAAATGGAATCTGACAAAAAGTTCTGCATATAAATTTTATTATGTGCCTGTAGACTTATTTTTCTCATGGCCCTGTGAAAGTGACAAGACAAGTGGCTGAAATATGAAGTAGACAACCATACCATTATTTTTCCACTTATTTTTCAAACTTCTGTACAAGGTCATCTTTGTTTAGTACACGTGTTTTGGGTCCATTATTTTTCTAGCTCTCAGCTATAGAATAATTAATGATGAGCAGTATGGTTTGTCACATAATATTACTTTAGAACACATGGTCTCTACATGACAATAATGAGATCCTATCCAGATGCCTGAGAGTTATTTATTTAAAGGATTTTAGGATGAAAAGAATATTCTGTAGGAATTTGGGATTGCAAAGCTGGCTGAGTACCTAGAGATATGCTCAGACAGGGAGTGCTCTGAAGGTTTACTGCCACACTGCTCATTGGGCCCTGGTCACAGCACTGCTGAATAGGTAGACTGGATCATGAAAGCTGATAAGTAGGTACAGTGGATTCTAGCCTGTCACCAGTGTCTCTTTTTTCTTAAATATTGTATTGTATCCCTTATCATTGTTTAAAATAACAAAATTCAAAATTAGTAACAGTTGCCATTTGCTAGAATTTGGGCTTTGATATACTTAACACTCTACTTGTATACTTTATGGAAATGCTACAGGGGCCAATTATATAATTCATCTTATTTAAATGCCATGGCATCAATTATTAGTAATTTTTGAGACACGGTTTCATGTAGCCCAAACTGGTCCTGAATTCACAATGCAACCAAGTGTTGGGGACTGAAACTAGGGTTTTGTTAATGCTAGATGTTGTTTAATTATGAACTCCCATAGGCTCTTATGTTTGAATTCTTGGTCTCCAGATGAATATACTGTTGGAGATGGTCATAGAACCTACAGGGTGTAGAAACTTGGTGAAAGAACTGTGTCACTGGAGGTAGGTCTAAGGCTTTTATAATCGTACCTCACATCTTGTTCCTCTTTGTTTCCTGGCTATGTAACTAGTATGATTAGCAAGATCCCCTGCTTTTGGTGCCCTGCCTTCCCAGCTTGCTGCTGTGTATTCCCCACCATGGTATACCCTGGAAAACTATAAGCCTAAGCAAACCATTACTCCCTAAAGTTCTTTTTGTCATGATATTTTATCAGAGCACAGAAAAAATTTACTAAAATAAAAATAACCAGGAAAACTCTCCACTAACTGGGATACCACACCAAACCTAACTACCAGTGATCTCGTTCTGATGTACATCAGATAACATCCACTCATTTAATCCATACCTTCCATTGGTCTCCCATTTCACTTATATAAAATCATATCACATCTGATATGTCATTTTCTATATATTTTTGTGAGTACTCTCCTGCCACTCATTTTCCATTTTAGAACAATTTGGAACACCTGCTTTGATTTTTATTTCATCTTTATTATGTCTTACTCATTAGGCATAATAATTGACTCTTCTGCTCTACCAATGCAGCCACCATTAGAACAGAAAAATTTCTTTTGTGTCAACTACTAAATTTGTAGCATCAAATACCTAGTAGGTATTCTCTAAACATTTGATTAAGTAATAAAAATGACATATAAGATTATATAATGTTTACTAATCATTCCACAAGGTGCATCTGTATCAAAATAGGACATTTTACCCCAGGTGTGTGTGTGTGTAATCAGTCAACTAATAATAAAGTAGAACCAGATAAAAGAGTACCAAGTCATGGTAAATTTGTTTGCTTATTTACCTACCTATTTATTTTTGTTTGCTTGCTTTTTTGTTTTTGGAGATGCCTTCATATTGAACTTTACAATGGCCATATTAATTTACAATCTTTCAATCAGAATATTACAGTTCTTTTTTCTTTAGATTGTCATTCTAACTTGGATGTTATGAAATCTCAATGTAGTTTCAATGTGAATATTCAATCAGAGAATTCTAAGTGGACCTGAAACAATGATACTTTTAAATTCATTGAAGCACTATAGCTAATTTATGGAATCAAACTAGATATCTACCAACAGAGGAGTATCAAAGGAAAATGTGATTCACATTAAATTTTATTCATCCATAAAGATCAATTGAAATTTTGCCATTTGCAGGAAAACAGATCCACCTAGCAATTATATCATGTAAATCAAGTCAGACTCAAAAGTAGAACTAAACATCTTCCTTTATTTGCATATACTAGATCTTATAGAGAGATATAAAATCAAGTATGTACACATAAAATGAAGGCAAAAGCAAAATTGACAAAGGATATAGGTTGGGTAGAGAGGATAAATGGAGGGTATGGAAGAACATGGTCAAATGATAATATATACATCTATGAAAATTTCATTATTAAACCTAATACTATGTATAATAAACATGTTGGTAAAAAAGATTACTATTAAAATGAACAGTAACCTATAAAATATTTCAGATATTCCTACTATGTTCAGCTTCCATTGCATCTACTTTCATTTCCCTAGAAAAGTTGTTTTCTGAAATTTATTTCAATAGTTCTTTTTTATAGCTTATTATGTAAGTATGTACCTGTACACAAGATAATATATAGCTTTGCTTAAAGTCTAATGATAAAGAAACACCTTTGTTGTTTTGTGAAAATGTAACTGAATTGTTAGTTTGCCTGACATTAAGATAAGTAGTGTGTCTTATACAAAGAATACTATAAATGAATGAAGAATATATATTAAACCCATATAAAGTACTTATCATATATAAACAGCAAATCATATGTCCAATTTAACTTTTCACCATTTCACCAATGTTTTCTCATTATGATAGTCATAATTATGTCAATCATGACAGTCATAATTCTTCCATGAATTTTACAGTTTTATATTCCACATGTATATAAAATTATTTGATGTTTTTCTCTGAGCCTGGCTTTTAGCAGATTTAATTAGTTTAATCACTCTAAAATACAAACATAATTGTAGATATCACACTGTAGCCTATAAATACATACAATTAATATTATGAAATTGGAATTCTAAAATAAAATCAGATTAAAACTGAACAAAAATCCAAAGGTTCTTAATTTCATTATCCTTACTCGTAACAATAAACAGAGGAAGTCAAACATCAGAAAATAACTTAAACACATTTCTGCAGAACTAGAGTAGATAGAAGAATAACAGGTCATGAATAGAATAGATTTAGAATAGAATAGAATAGAATAGAATAGAATAGAATAGAATAGAATAGAATAGAATAGAATAGAATAGAATAGAGGAGGATAAGACTGATTGACTTGTAGACCACCAAAAACTTCTTGACTAAGAAAAATTCATGAGAGAGAAATGTCACCTCCAAAAAACTGAAGCTTAATTTTTTTTTACCAGATTACACTAGGAATTGATCATCTGGTGGAGGAGAACAAGTATCTATGTCTTTTCAAAAGAAATAAATGGTGTTTGTAGGAATATGGGAGCATCTCTTGCAACTATTGGCAATTCCAGAGTGAGTTTGGCTTCAGTGAATCACTTTGTGAAAGTTTTCTCTCCTGAAAGCAAGGTCTCTGTGTGAACAGGTTTTTATTATATAGACAAGAATGACCTTAAACTAGCAATCTTTCTTCTCCTACCACCAAAATACTGGGACTAGAGGTATGCTCCACAATATCTGGTCTATGCAGTGCTGGGGAATAAATACTGGATTTCATGAAAATATACATAGTGCTGGCTGAATTATATCTCCAGTCTACAATTTTGTACTTTCAAAGAACATGCATAAGTAGTTGCATTTCATGCACTGAAAATTTAAGAGGGAGGCATATAATATTTGGTATTTCAGTATGAATTGTACAAAAGAGTACAGTTTAGGTATGACTGCTAATAGGGGCTACTATAAATCTGTCCTTGGGTAATACCTTACTGTCACTGATTTATTAAATTCTTCTTTTCTGTTTCCATGTGTGAACCTAACTGTCTAAAAGTTAAAATTAGTTTTACACTTACTGCAAATTTGGGGTTAACTATACTTGTTTTTCTGAGCTTGGTTTTTTTTCCCCCTTAACACTGTGATCTCCAGTTCAATTTACTTTCTTTTTTATTTTAAATTTATTTATTTTTATATCAATCACAGGTTAGGTACGTTGCATCCCAGGAGTAGCCCCCTCCCTTATTCCCTCCCACCCTCCCCCTCCCTCCCTCATCTCCTCCCTGCCCCCTGAAGTCCACCAATGGGGTAGGACCTCCTCCCCTTCCATTCAATTCCAGCTCATCCTGTCTCCTCAGGGCTGGCTGCAATATCCTCCCCTGGAATCTAGCCAGTGTGTCACTCCCTGCCATGTATGGGGGAGGGTCAAAGTCAGCCATCAAGTTCATGACTGAAACAGTCCCTGTTTCCCTCACTAGCTTCTTCAGTCCTACACCAAGCTATCATGGGCCCCATCTGAGCAGGGGTTCCAGGCCACATTCACACATGGTCCTTGGATGTAGAAACCGTCTTATACAAGACCCCTGTGACCTGCTCAGTTTGGTCTTTGTGGAGCTCGTGTTCTCCCCAAGTCTCACCAACCTCCCCCATTTCTATAATCACTTCTCGCCCTCTGCCAAAGGCTTGATCGCGAGTCTTAATATCTGCTGTGATACATCGCTACATTGATTCCCCCCCCCCCAGAGGCCCGCCTTGGCATGCTCCTGTCCTGTTGCTTGTTTTCTCCTCCACTCAATGTCCATCCCATTTGTTCATCCAAACGAGCATTGATCATACCAACCTGGGTCCTCCTTCCTGTATATCCTCCCTAGGTGTGTAGATTTCAGCATGACCTTCCTATCCTATAGGTCTATATAAGTGAGTATATA
>JAQQSO010007702.1:0-10450 GCA_028658305.1 Pachyuromys duprasi | reverse complement strand
TTTTATGGCATATAGGCTTTGGTAGTAACACCTAATGATTGTTTGGATTTCCTCAGTGTCTGTGGTTATGTCCCCCTTTTCACTTCTGATTTTGTTGATTTGGATAGTTTCTCTCCGTCTTTTTGTTAGTTTGGCTAGGGGCCTGTCTATCTTGTTGATTTTCTCAAAGAAATATTCATTGATTCTTTGAATAGTTTTATTCATTTCTAATTGATTGATTTCAGCCCTGAGTTTGATTATTTCTAGCCGTCTGCTCCTCTTGGGTGTATCTGCTTCTTTTTTTTTCTAGGGCTTTCAATTTGGCCATTAAGTTGCTTATATGAGATGTTTCAAATTTCTTCTTGAAGGCACATAGTGCTATGAACTTTCCTCTTAGCACGGCCTTCATTGTGTCCCATAAGTTTGGATATGTTGTACTTTAATTTTCATTGAATTCTAGGAAGTCTTTAATTTCTTTCTTTATTTCTAACCTAACCAAGCTGTCCTCAAGTAGCAAGTTGTTAAGTTTCCATGTATGTGTAGGCTTTTTGCTGTTTCTGTTGTTGTTGAGGTCCAGCTTTAGACCATGATGGTCAGATAGGATACAAGGGATTATTTCAATTTTCTTTTTTCTGCTGAGGCTTGCTTTGTGACCAACTATATGGTCTATTTTGGAGAAGGTTCTATGAGGTGCTGAAAAGAAGGTATACTCTTTTGATCTAGGGTGAAAAGTTCTGTAGACATCTACTAGGTCCATTTGATTTATGGCCTCTGTAAGTGCTCTTGTTTCCCTGTTTTGCTTCTGACCGGATGATCTGTCTCTTGGTGAGAGTGGAGTGTTGAAGTCTCCCACTATTAGGGTGTTGGGATCAATGTGTGCTTTCAGCTTTAATAATGTTTTATTTACAAATGTAGGTGGTCTTGTATTTGGAGCATAGATGTTCAAAATTGTGATGTCCTCCTGTTGCAATTTTCCTTTGATAAGAAGGAAGTGCCCCTCCTCATCTTTCTTAATTAACTTTGGTTGAAAGTCTATTTTATTAAATATTAGGATTGCTACCCCAGCTTGTTTTCTGGGTCCACTTGCCTGGAAAATATTTTTTCCTGCCCTTTACTCTGAGGTAGTGTTTATCTTTGTTGCATAGGTGTGTTTCTTGGATGCAGCAGAATGTTGGGTCCTGTTTCCGCAACCATTCTGTTAGTCTGTGTCTTTTTATAGGAGAGTTGAGTCCATTGATGTTGATAGATAATAGTGGCCAGTGGCTGTTAGAGCCTTTTATTGTGGAGTTGGTGGTCTTACTATGATTCATTGCTTTCGCCACCGCCCCACTTTTAGTTGGAAAGTTACCTGTATCCTATATTTTCTTAGGTGTAGTTGTAATCGTTGGTTTGAAGTTTTCCTTCTAGTATATTCTGTAGGGTTGGATTGCTGTGTAGATATTGCTTAAATTTAGTTTTGTCATGGAATATTTTGTTTTCTCCATCTATGTTGATTGAAAGCTTCACTGGGTATAGTAGTCTTGGTTGGCATCTGTGTTCCCTTAAAGACTGCATGACATCTGCCCAGGCCCTTCTGGCTTTCATAGTTTCTGATGAGAAGTCTTGTGTGATTCTGATCAGTCTACCTTCACATGTTACTTGACCCTTTTCCCTTGCTGCTTTTAATATTTTTTCTTTGTTTTTTAGGTTTAGTGTTTTGACTAAGATGTGATGTGAGGTCTTTCTTTTCTGGTCTAGTCTATTTGGCATTCTGTAGGCTTTTTGTATGTTTATGGACATTTCTTTCTTTAAGTTGGGAAAATTTTCTTCTATGATTTTCTTAAAAATATTTTCCAGTCCTTGGAGCCTGGAGTCTTCTTTTTCATCTATTCCAATTATTCTTAAGTTTTGTCTTTTCATGACGTCCTTGATTTCTTGGATGTTTTGTGTTTAGGACTTTTCCAATTTTACTTTTTCTTTGAGTGAGGAATCAATTTCAGCAAGTGTATCTTCAGCTCCCAAGATTCTCTCTTCCATCGCTTGTATTCTATTGGTGATGCTTACCTTTGTGGTTCCTGATGTTTTCTCTAAGTTCTCCAGTTCCAGGTTTTTCTCTGTTTGTGTTTTCTTTATAGATTCGAATTCTGTTTTCATGCTTTGTATCATTTCCTTCATCTGATTGAATATGGCTCCTATTTTTTTGTTTGTTTCCTCTCTATATGTCTTTAATTGTTTCTCTATGTGGGTAGTTATACTCTTCTGTATTTCTTTGAGGGCCTTGTTCATTTCCTCTTTTTGTTCCTCTAGTAACTGCATAAGCATAGCTTTAAGATCATTTTCCTGTGTCTCCGCAGAATTGAAATCTCCATTGCTTTTGGGTATTTCTGGTGGTGCCATGGTGTCCTTATTTTTTTAGGTGAGTTCTTACATTGACCTTTGGCCATTGCTTATATATAATCTTCGCTGTTTGTTCTTCGAGTCTGAATTTCGTACTGGAACTGTCTTACTCTGGTGTCTGTAGAATTATTCAGGAATATCAGTGAGGATCAGCGGTTTGAGAGCGTATGTTGTTTCTTCAGTTGTTCCTGAGGGAGACCAAGCTGCTGGCACAGAATCGTAACTGTGTTTGTGTGTCAGTGCTCACGCACGGGTGCAGGGATGTTTGTCTTGAAGGGGAGAGCTAGGGTGTGTAGCTGCTTGGGATATTTGGGTTGGGAGCAAGCGCAGGAGGGGATGTGGATGCTAGTGCAGTTAGCAAGCACAGATTGCAGGCATAGTGCTCCTGCGCAGGTTTCCTGAATACCTGGTGGTCTATAGTCTGTGGCGGGGTCAGCAGGCTGGACTCTTAGGTCTGCAGCTGATGCTGTGGGCAGGACACACATTCTGTTGTTGACTCTCTGCTCCTGGCCCTGAGTTCTGTGCTGGAAGCTGGTAGCTGGCAGGCTGTGCTCTGCTCCCTTAGTTGTGAAGCGCTATTTACTTCCTCAGCTGCTATCTATCCCCTCAGAGAAGGCTGTGGGGGAATGCCAGAGATCTGTACTTGGAGCATGCTGCCTGTGCTCCTTGCAAGTTGCTGTGTGCACTGCTGGCGGCCTCCTCTGCTTCAATGCTGGTTGGGGTACCTCTGCTGCTGCCTTCCTGCTGGCTGAGGTATCTCCCCTGCTTCCTCTGCTCCAGGCTTGGCTACATCTGCCACTGATTCTGCCCGTTATGGGGAAGTGCCTGGGAATTGATTCCCCAGGAGAAGTCCACGGAGATGTCCGCAGTTGACCTGTGTCCTATTGGACTCAGATCAGATTTTGTCCCCCTTCTCGCCGGGCTCCTCATATGGTTGGTTTTGGTTCCACAACTCCTCAATTTACCAATTTGGAGTCCTTTCCTGGGGGGTTTTCTCCCAGGGTAACCCAGGGTCTGGTGCTCTGGGTCGCAGAGATCTGTCTGTGATGGGTAGTTGGTGTTCAGCTGGTCTCTGGGCTGGCAGCACAAGCGCTCGCTGGTCTAGAGGACCTTTTCCAGGGAGATCCTAGGTATCCTAACTCAGTCCCTGTTTGCTTCCTTCCCTGTGGGATTTTTCTCCCGACAGGGAAACCCAGGCTCTAATGCCCTGGTGCTCACAGTTCTGTGACAGAGAGTTGGGCGTGCTGAAAGTCTCTGTGCTCTCTGGTGAAGCCTAGTTCAGAGATGGCGCTCGCCCCCACCATTCTGCAGGACCTTTTCCCGGAGAAGGCTGGGTGACCTAGGTCAGTCCAGTTTCTTTCTTTCCCTGTGGGTTTTTCTTGTGACTGGGACTGCCAGGCTCTGGTGTTTTTTGTGCCCACCATTCAGCCTGAGAAGGTGATCAGGACACGCAGACATGTGGCTCAGGTCTGGTGACCTACCGAGTGCTTGCACTACCAGGGATCTCTTCTGGGTTCTGGCTGGGTGTCCTGGGAATGGACCTGGCTGGTTCCCGCACCTTGGGGCTTCCTCTCACTTGGAAAGCAGGATTGCTGTTGTTTTAGGGTCCAGAGTTCAGGCCATTGGTCACTGTACTGAAAATGTTCTGCAGCTCAGAAGCAGAGTCCTCCTGGCGCCACCATCTTGTCCCGCCCCTAGGAATGGATTTGTTAATGAGAGACAGCAAGCAGGCAGAAAAAGCAAGCTTCCTTTTCCATGTCCTTTATATAGGCTGCTAACAGAATGTGTACTCCATATTAAACGTGTAACTTCCCACTGCAGAAGATCTGGATTAAATATGGGTCTTCATACTTCAAGTGATTTAATGAAGGAAAATCTCTCATTAGCTCCAGGTGTGTCAAGTTAACAAAGAAGAGTCAGTGCATTTTTATAAACGTTTTTATGGGAGTTAAAAAACAGAGTTATGATATGTAAATCACTAAGGTCAAAGTTCTTATTGCTAAATTCTTGGGAGTATATTACCTTGCTTTGTTCCGTTTTCAGTTTTACTGTCTGACTTTGTCTCACCAAGATGAAGGGCTTCCAGCCTGCCTGTCTGCATTGTCTAGCATGGTGGTGTCAAACAACAAAGCGCCTATGCAGACACTTTTCCCTGTATAGACTCATGTTAGTAAAAGCAATAAACAAAGTTCACAAAAGGAAAGAATAGTAGACAATGAGAAACTCCAGGAGAACAAACTGTTTAGAAGGACAAACTGTCTCATGGTAATAACCTTGGCATTTCATACAGTGACCTGCAGGTAGAATATGCCCAGTAAATATTCACTCACTGAACAAACAAGTTGTGTTTTGTCAGCGGGAGTAAGAGAAGTGTTCCTATTCTCTCCTCTCCCTCTTTCTTTTCCTTCTCTCCAGACTTTCCTTGCTTCTTTCTTGCTCTTAAACAGTGTGGCTTGATTGAGTCTTCTTAAACATATCCCCCAATAGTCTAAACTTGGGATCTTATCAAAACTCAGTGTTAACATGGTGGTTCTTTAGAAGAAGCCCGTGAAATGGTCAGATGTTTTAGGGAGAGCTGACAGGCTTCAAGCATGTGTCACAGCACGCACGCACACGCACTCACCCAAAGAAAAAGAGAGAATTAATTACCTCCAATAGCGATACTATTGCATGTCGTAGTCCTTAATTAAAAAAACAGAGAAAGTTACTGAAATATTAATATCGAAGCACATGCCCCCTCTTCCTTTTTAAAATTACATTTTTTATTATTTTAAATTTTTTTCATGCAATATAATTTGATCATATTCGTTCTCCTCCCTTAAGTCCTCCCAGATCGTCCTCACTTTTCTACATACCCAACTTCTCTGCCTCTGTTTGTCTGCCTTGTCTCTGTCAGTCACCCTCCGTCTCTGTCTCCCTATCTTTGTCTTTCTCTCTCAAAAACTCTAAGAAAAAAAAGAATGAAGAAGGACTGCAGGAGAGAAGAAACAACAGGGCCACAAATCTGAATCTTTCTTTGAAGAAAGACATTGTTCAATAACTTCAACAGGTAAACAAGCTTTTAAGGAAAATGTTTAAACTTCTTAATAGAACAAATTGCTTTTTAACACAGATAAGTAGCTGTTAATGTTTCAATTTGCATAAAATAATGAATATGCTAATTGAAAAAAATCTTTCTCTCCTAGTCATTAACAGGTCTCCTTTGAGGCTCTTCAAAGACAGCTCACTGTTATTCTGGTTGCAGTTACTATATACACTTAGCTACATTCACTAATAAACATTTGCAACTTCTGTGTTTTTGTTGATTGAGGTCGAGCAGCACTCTGGCGGTTGAATTAGTGAGATTCTATTACATGTGATCACATATGAGCTTACAGATCCTCAGATTTTATTGTTATTACAGGAGGAGCAGCACAGCCTTGCCACATTGACCTAGGTGCTCATAGCTAGAATGTGTGCTATGGATGCAGATGTTAGCAGCCCAGAACATTACAATATTTGGGGTTGTAATTTCAATTTTTACTGATATTTCTTTATTCAGGTTGAAACCAGTTTCCTTTGGTTCTTGAGCCTGTGAGACTAAGTAATCTGCATAAGGTAATTTGCATGAGTTTGAATGGGAATACTGATTATTTCTGAATTACTTATTAGTGCTGATGTTAAATGGAGTACAATTGTTTACTTGAAAACATCAAGCCAATATTCATTATGTTATCGAAGCATTCTGTACACACAAATGTAATAATTACAAGGAAAGTCAAGGGAACAAAGGCTCGTGCAGTCGCAGGCCACTTGCAAGTCACCAAGGGAGAGGAGTCCTCCCTTGTAAGCAGCACTGCAGAATCCCAGAATGCAGCTGTTGGGCTCTAACTGGTAGAGCCCTGCTGCGGTGGCTTTTTGCCTTTTCTGCCAACACAAAGCAGGGGACAGAGCCTGGAGGAGCAGAGAAATGTGGGCTTGGAGAAAGAGAAGGAAGACTATTCATCTGCAAAAGTAATCCTTGTTTTACCAAAGGTGGTTTGCTGGAAGATAAGGGAAATATTTCTGACTTTTAGGACACAAAACTCTTCTATAAACAGCAGTGAGTCTACTTTACAATGCACCTTGACACGGAGTCCCTCTGGCCTGTGTTCACTCACACCCCGAGAGTTTTCTCTACAATGATTCCCTCTGACTCAGATAATTCTTAACCCCTTAGGGGTGCCCCAATTTCCCATGTAGTAAGCCCCACCTAGCTTCTATACCATGCTCTGTGCGTCTCATCTGAATTCCTCACGTGACTGTCAGGAGGACTGAGGATGGAAGGGATGGCCAGAGAGCAAGGTCCTGGTCCAGGTTTCTCAGACACTGAGTTTGACTGAATAGTCAGGGTATTTCCACACTCCTAACTCCTGGTTTAGCAATTTGGCTAAAGACCTCCACAAATGCCAATAATTTATATTTTAAGAGACTGAATCTGGATTTATCATTAAAGAATGCTATCAGGAGAGTAACTCAGCCTGTGACTGACACAACTGAGTGATGTAGATGTCAGTTTGGAGAAATAATTGAAAGCTATGATGAGATATTGTTCATTTACATGATATATATGTATAAACCGCAAACGTGCGACCACATGATGCTCAGCAGGCTTCCTTAGGATAAGGAAAGAGTAAGAAACAAAACTGCTTCTTCTTTTTAATTTTAATTTTTTTCTTCACAATTTATTCATTATCTATCCCGATTGAAGCCCCCTCCCTCACCTCATCTCAGTCCCACCTTCCCTTCCTCTCTCCCCCCAGGACCCCCAGTCTCCCTCTCTCTTTCCCCCTTCCCCTAGTCCACTGAAAGGGGAAGTTCTTCACTGTTGCTGTCTGCCCAAAACTTGTTAAGTCTCATTGGGATTGCTTGGATCCTCTTCCTCTGTGGCCTGGCAAGGCTGCATCATGAGGAATGAGTGATAAAGAACAATCAAGTGAGTTTGTGATAGAGGCAGCCTCTGTCCCCCCCCCCCCTCAGAGATCCACATGGAGACTGAGTTGCCAATTAGCCACATCTGAGCAGGGGTCTAGGTCCTCTCCATGCATGGTTCTCCATTGGTGTACCAGTTTCTGCAGGACCCCCTGGATCTACACAATGGAATACTACTCAGCAATTAGAAACAAAGAAATCATAAAATTTGCAGGGAAATGGAACCAGAAGAGATCATCCTGAGTGAAGTAACTGAGAAACAGAAAGACAGGCATGGTATACACTCACTTATAAGCGGATATTAGCTGTATAATATAGGATAGCCATACTAAAGTCCACAGACCTAAAGAAGCTGAAGACTAAGGAGAACCCTAGGGAGGATGCTTAAATATTCAGAATGACAAACAAGATAGATACCAGAAGTGGTAGAAGATAGGAAACAGGATGGGAGTCTACTATAGAGGGTCCTCTGAAAGGATCTACCCTACAGGGGATCAAAGCAGATGCTGAGCCCCAGGGCCAAACTTTGGGCAGAGTGCAGGGAGTCTTTGGAAGAAGAAAGGGGTGGGATTAGAGGGACCCCACAAAACTAAAAGATCTAAACAAAACTGCTTATTTTTCTAACTTTAAAATTGACTCAGATTTCCCCAAGCCTGTTAATGAATGCTTAAGTCTGTTAATGACTTCTCTCACTGCACCTCTGGTCAGGGTTTGAGGAGTTCTCTGCAAATTTCATTACTCCTTTAAATAAATCAAGAGTTTTATAGAATGGGACTATCGTACTTACCCAGTTCTCTTTGATTTATTATTTGGACATCCATGCTTTGCCATTTGTGTGTACCTGTGCACCTGTATGTGTGTGTGTGTGTGTCTGTGTGTGGTAGTATCTTTCTTTCTAGTTCTAATTCCAGTTTTCTCTCTTTATTTATAATAAATACATTGGTTTCAGGGTTGTCTTAAGTTTCAAAGATATTTTATTAAAAAAACATTATTTAACTCAGAAGTCCATGCCTTTCTTCTTGGCTTTCTCTTTCTTTATTTAGTAAACCTCTTTAGGTATATATTTTTATTAATTATTTATATTTTTATTGTTTATTTATAATTATCAAAGGCCATGATCTAATTTCTTAAAAAGTCTCTCCTTTCTTCTAGTTTTTTTCCTTTTTCTTTTCTTTATTCAGTAAGCCTACTTACATATGTTTTTCCCCTACACCCTTGTTTGTTGATATTGAAAAAAAGAATTAATGTTATGTAATGTGTCCCACAGCTGACTACCATTGAATTTTGGTACAATTTGAAACTAAAGATAACAATGAGTTTATCAGATAAATGAAAATATGAGGTGTATTAGGTTATACATTGAACAATTATCTTATGCATTATAAATATGTGTCAATATTGTTCCAACAACTGTATTTACCAGTAACCTTATCAAAGCTCTGGAGGCCAGTGGTTTATTTTTATAAGATAGATCTGAAAATTCTAAGGAATGAAGAACAAAGTTTGTATCTTAAGCATGCATTCAACAACAGCATAAAAGTGTTCACTAAGTTTTCCAGTGGTGTCCACACAGCTGAGATAAGAGTTAATCAGTCTAAGGATCTCTTCTCATGTTCTAAGCAGAGTGAACCACTACTTATAACCTGCTGTCTATGTGTGTACACAGAGTGTCTGCAAATGGATGTAATTGTGTATAAAGTCCCCTGTGGTATTTAAATATATACTGATGCCAGAAATAACAGGCTAAGTACTTATTTTTAAAGAATTGAAAATGATAAAATATTAAGAAGAAAAATCAAAGCTTCCCTCTTGAGATTAACAACATGGTTTTCAGAACAAGATAGTTTCAAGGGAGCACATTGGGGCTTGGTGTGTTAGGACTTGGGATCATCTGTCTGCTGTGTTCACCCACCTGCCAGACATGTCTGGACAACTGCTTCAGTCTACCCCAGGAAATTCCCTGACTCTTGTTGATACAATAATTTTTGTTTTGCTTCTGCTTCTCATGGGCTCACCAATATGGCAAATAAGTGTGACTCTTACAATGAAAATAGAATACTCAAGCAAAGATGAGCATTTGTTTTAAAACCATGAGGAGTAGTTATTTGTGCAGTGACTTTTGTCCTTGATAAATCTCTTTTTTTTTTCCTGTGCTGTGTCATTCTGTAACTATAAGCCAAGTGCCCTGGGTCTTTCCTTAATTAATACATACTTTGCTAGAAATCTTGCCTTCTCCTCTATGACATTACCACAAAGAAAATGCTGTCTTGAAACAACAGCCACATGCTAAACGTGCTAAAAAGTGGGCTAGTGTCAATGTCAAAATAGCTAAAATTAGCTGTTTTGATTAAAATTAGAAAGTAGGTTTTTATCACAGATATTCTAAAGCCAGGTTTCTGAACCCTGTTGTATTCTGGGTTTGATGTTTTAAATGATGCTTTCAGTAGGGCATGTCATATGTGTCACAGGAGGGCTTCAGTAAACTCATGACTCCCCTGGAGAAGCACGCAGGCATGACCACAGAAATCAGGGTTTCCAGAGATTTCTACATGTCCACTGGTGTAGTCATTCTGTAGGCTCAGAACAAAGATTCTAAAATAGTCTATGACTTCTTGCAAGTCACATAGATAAAAATGAATTCTTACATGTTGAAATCCTCTTCTAATGGTACAAATGTCTTATGTTTGACAGTGGGCTTGCTATCAAGACCCAGCCTCTTGCCCCTGCTGGTTATTAGAGAACTAGAAATATATAACTAGTTAATGTAAACTTTCTTTCCCTCTAGCTTCTATCCTTCTTAGTCATCAACATTATAATTTTATACCTTGATTATTATTTTGCAAAAATGTTTTTAATTGTAAGCCATTAAGGCAGGGAGCAGTGTTCTCCCATGGCTTCTGCTTGAGGTCCTGCCTTGAGCTCCTGCCTTGAGCTCCTGCCTTGGCTTCTGTTCATGAGGGACTTTAAGATACAAGATGAAATAAAGCCTCCCCTCCTCAGTATGCTTTTGTTCATGGTGTTTATCACTGCAATCAAAACTAGGACAACCCTTAGTATTATTTTAGAAGTATACTAAATATACTGAGCTTTTTGGGCCTAGGATTAATGTTATTTACAAATCTCATGTCTATAAACACTGTGTTTT
>JAQQSO010007701.1:0-10450 GCA_028658305.1 Pachyuromys duprasi | reverse complement strand
GCAGAAAGACATACATGGTATATACTCACTTATATAGACCATAAGATAGGATAAACATACTGAAATATATACACCTAAAGAAGATAAACAAGAAAGAGGACCTGGGGTAAGATGATCAATCCTCACTTAGACAAATGGGATGGACATTGAATGTAGGAGAAAACAAGTAGCAGGACAAGAGCCTACCACAAAGGGCCTCGGAAAGACTCTACCTAGCAGTGTATCAAAGCAAATATTAAGTGTGTCTGGTTTTATGTTGAGGTCTTTTATCCACTTGGACTTTAGTTTTGTGCAGGGTGATAAGCATGGATCTATTTTCATTTTTCTGTATATAGACATCCAGTTAGACCAGCACCATTTGTTGAAGATGCTATCTTTTTTCCATTGTGTGGTTTTGGAATCTTTGTCAAAAATCAGGTGTCCATAAATGTGTGGGCTTATTTCTGGGTCTTCTATTCGACTTCATTGATCCACCATTCTGTTTCTATGCCAGTATCATGCAGTTTTTATTACTGTTATAGTACAGCTTAGGATCAGAGATGGAGATACCTCTAGAAGATCTTTTATTGTAGAGGATTGTTTTAGCTATTCTGGGTTTCTTGTTACTCCATATGGGGTTGAGAAATTTTCTTTCAAGGTCTATAAAGAATTGTGTTGATATTTTGATGGGAATTGCATTGAATCTGTAGATTGCTTTTGGTAAGATGGCCGTTTTTACTATGTTAATCCTTCCAAGCCATGACCATGGGAGAGTTTTCCTACGTCTGATATCTTATTTTTTTCTTCAGAGACTTGAAGTTTTTTTATATGAGTTCTTGGCTTGCTTGGTTAGAGTTAAACAAGGTACTTTATGTCCTTTGTGGCTATTGTGAAGGCGGTTGTTTCCATAATTTCTTTCTTAGCCCATTTGTCTTTTGTATTCAGGAGGGCTACTGTTCTTTTTTTTTTGAGTTAATTTTGTCAGATGGAAGGGAAGGAGGTCCTCCTCTATCAATGGTCTGTGGAATGGGTATGGGAGGAGAAGAGGGAGGAAGGGAATGATTGGGAGGGAATGAGGGAAGGTGCTACAACTGGGATTCAAAGTGAATAAATTATAATAAATAAAAAATAACTTAAAAAACCAAAGTGGGTTGTTATTAAAAAAGAAGAAGAAGTTAATGATCTAGGGGGCACCCTAGATACCTGCACCATCAGAGCTCAGTCATGGTGTGGATAAAGCATCTGATGTCTGAGGCAGGAGAATGGCCACTCAGTCATTCTTCAAATGAGCTCTGAGTACACAAATGCAACACCAACTCCTTATGCTCTTACAACTTATGATCTTTGAGGGCAAACATAAGCAGAATAGAAGCTGAGCCTTTCATAAGAATAATCTCAGGGATGCACCTGGCACATTATGCACCAAGAGACAGACACGTGGTGTGCTCTTGACGGTGATGCTGGGGATGAGTATCAACAGGCTTTCGGAGGCAGTTGACAGAGCGGAACCTTGAAGGATGAATTGGGATTGCACCTTTTAGAAAGTTGAAAGATCATTAGGCAGCCAGAACAGCATTTACCAAGAGAAGCCATGATCCAACTGTAAGTCACTCGTGGTTTTTCAGGGATTGAGGGTATGGAATGTTGGGAGGTAATATAAAAAGCAGATAGACAGGAGGCCAGAAGCCAGGTCACAGAGGCTGTTAAAGCATCAGTTCCACTGCCTTTTATTCCTCCCTACATTCTCTCATTAATTTCATCCAACCTGTGGCTCCTCTGCCTGGTTTGATCAATACTTTCTAGTATCAAAAAGACGTTCATAACTTGAGTTTTGCAGTTTCAGCACTTGGCTGTTCACAGCTGGCAGCGATGACTATAATGTGGGCTGTAAGAGAGTAGAATAAGCAAAGAAAAAAGAAGTTCAAATCCTGCTAATCACCTCTGAGTATAAGATCTATAAGACTTCATAAAGATGGGTACGTTTGGAGAAAGCTACATTAGCTGTATAGTTGTATTATTTTTAATATCTTTTTTGATTTGTTTTTGTTTGTTTGTTTGTTTTTGTTTGTTTTGAGACAGAGTTTCTTCATGTAACAGTCCTGGCTATCCTGAAGCTCTATTGGTAGCCCAGGCTGGCCTTGAACTCACAGAGCTTGATCTGTTATGCCTCCCAAGTGCTGGGATTAAAGGCATACACTACAATACCCAGCTACTGTGTAGCCTTAATGAATGGGATTAGAAGTGGGTTTAAATAGAAAACCTTAAACCTACTTTTTAAAGAAATCTCTGCAAAACTCTTCAAGGAAGGATGTTTTTGAATGATTACACTGAATGGTCATACACAATGACTTTCTTTTGACTTTCATCCAGAACTTGAGACTGTTAACAGTTCTGTGTTTCTTGGTTAATTTATGTCCCTGTCATTAACAGGTTGGATCACATTCTCCTCAAAATGTGAGCCCATGTATATGATTTTATTGAGGCCTTCACATAAATTACCTAATTAAGATTGGTTCACTAAAGTAGTTCCTACTCCAAAATGATTGAAGGCCTTTTAAGGGATGAGAAGGTCACGTGATGACAAAGTACACACAGTAACAATACAAATGCAGACAAATGCCAAGAACTGATGGCTGCTACAACCTCCTTCCCCCTGCCCCCAGAAAAAAAGAGTAATACCTTGTTATACCTTTTAGACTTTTAACTTTCAGAACCGTGAGAGAATAAAGTATCATTTTCAGTCACTCAGTTTGTTATAATAACCCTGAAAAATCAATATATCATCACTTTCTTAAAAAAAAAAGAAATAGATATCAACAGAACCAAATGTGGCAGCCTGCAGAACAGAAGCAAAAACAACAACAAAAAAGACTTTGTTCCACAAGCCTGAAAATCACCATTTTCAGGGTGACCTCTGTCTTAGTCACTGTTCTATTGTTGTGAAGAGACACCATGACCAAGGCAGCTCTTATAAGAGAAAGCATTTAATTGGGGGCTTGCTTCTAGTTTTAAAGGCTATGATCACCATGGCAGGGCAAGGCAGACGCATGGTGACACTCATGGCATTGGAAAAATAGTTGAGAGCTACATCCTGATTCACAGGCAGAGAGAGAGAGGGAGAGAGACATGACCTGGTTTAGAATTCTGAAACCTCAAAGCCTAGCTCCAGTGACAGACTTCCTCCAACAAAGCCACACCGCCTAATCCTTCTAATTCTTTCAAATGGTTCTCCTCCCTGATGACTAAGCATTCAAACATATGAGCCTATGGGAGCCATTCTTACTTAAACTACCATGACCATGATCACTTTTTAACTCATCTACATGTTACAGTGTCTTAACATCTTATTTTCTGATGAACTTTGATCCTAGCTTATCCATGGCTCTCCCCTCTGAAATGCAGGCTTTCCCCAGGTCAAATTATCTATTGTAAGTAGACTTCCATGCTCTTTGTAGCAGCACTTGCATTTTCTTTTGATTTCCATAGAAACATCTTCACTGACTCAGAACTACCTCTGTCCTCTTAAGGCAGAGATATTTACCTTTCACAGAACGGAATATCCGTGGCATACTATAAACAGAAACGAATACTTCCCCTGCAGTCCTCAACTTGTAAGACTCCTCTTTCAAGGAATTTATGACAGCCTACCCTTAGGTTATTTATTTATATTTTCTTCCATGACCACTTTTCCAGTAATGAGTTTAAATACAAGCAACATAAACCCATCTGGAAATAAGATTATGCACTAGCTTCATGACAAAAGATAATTACATTATAATCAAACTGTCATTTTGGAAGATAGCAGGAGATGAAGCGTGCTATAAACTTCATGGAAAATGTATGGAGTGTTCCTTTGCATTCCTTGCACAGTGGCTGGGGTACAGAGGTTCCCAGTGCAGAACATCAGAATTTGTAACTGGAAATTTTCTAGGCATTAGCAAATAAGCAGTTTCTCAGAGCATTGGTGCTTGCAGCTAGCACTCAAGGCTTTGAACTTAGGTTGGCTGCAATAAGAACAACTTCTTGTGTGCTTGGTTTCAGACTGTGGAACTTGATATTTTCATTTTTAAAGCTTGTCTCTACCCTCAGGTTATTATTTTATATTTTAGTTTGGTAGGTGCATGACACTAGGATTTTCTGACAGAAATATGGATATTGTATCATATCCATAAAATACAAGCAAAGGAAACTTGTATTTTAGAGAGGAAAAAGACTGTCATTGAAGTTATTTTCTACCATTCCAAGCTCAGTTTTCTCTTGCAACAATAAGATGGTTCACTAACTTTTTCATGGCTGGTAGAATTTTTCCCCTCTTTCATATGCTCTGGATAGCTACTTAGATAAAAAGAACTCTCTCTATGTCCAATAGTCAACTTGGGTAACCATCAATAAGAGGAGAACGGTAATAGAGACAGACACAGGAGAGAGACTAGCATGTCAGAAAAGAGAGACAAAATGAATGTTGTCCTCTGTTATGGATTTTGTAACAATGAAGAACCCACAATCTCCCAGAAATCTACACCCAGACACACCAATTCACACAATGCAATTCAGACACATATACATATATGTGTATTCACATATACATATAAATACATATACATAAACACACACAAATACACACATCCACATATACATACATAGTACACACATATACAGTTATGCATGCATACACACATACACACAAGCACATGCATACAAATATACACAGAAACATGTACACACATACACACTTATACAAGAAAACATACATACACAGTGAAAAACATACACAGAGAAACATAGATGCACACACATACACACTTGCCCACACAAATATGTATACATATACACACATACATATATACACACTGATACAAACATATATACACATGCAGTACACACACTTGCACAATCACATAAATAACACACACACATAGCCACACATATACATACAAACAAGGACACACAGACATACGCAAATACGCACACACGTTACAGATTTATAGGCGGGAACTTAGAAGTGCTGGGGTGGTGGGAGAGGGCGAGTTCCTGCAAAGCAGGCTCTGGTTTTCATGAACGGGATAGCACTGAGCTGCCAGCCAAGGACTTCCAGCAGAAGCTAGCGGAAGGCACAGGAAAGGCATGGATCAGTCAGTTCAGTGGGATGAACAACAAGGTGAGGAGAGGCTCATCTCAGTCTCTGTCTTCTTCTCCCAGGCAGGGAAAGGGGTAAAAAGAAAGCAGGAATAGAACTCTCTTCTGGAGTTCTGGCCTCCAGCAAGGTCCTGTGGGTGCTGTTACTTCAGGGTTCCTACTCTCTCTGACCAACTTTTATCTCCAATGCTCCTCATACAGATGCAAGAATAAAACAAGATAACATAAACAAATTACCTGGAATATGAGATGAACGTAAATGTTCTAAAGAGCAAAGCATGCAACAAAAGCTCATGTTCTTCCTACGTCAGCTCCAGACACTCAGCTAGTTAGATAAGACACCTATCAAGATAATTGAGTCAATTTTATTTTTGGACCTCATTAAACTAAAAGTTCCTTTCTATCTTAAAAAATTGAACTTGCAGAGGATGATCCATTAGAATTTGCAATTAAATAGCAGTCATCTAAATAATTAAACAATAGGATATCTATATATAGCAACTACTAGACAGTTTTTCTCTATTTTAAAGACTGGTGGGTACAAGCTATGCAAATGACTTTGCAGAGATTTTTTATTAGCATAAACAGTCTGAAATTTAAATAACTTAAGAATTGCAGACACCGTGAGTCATAGTATTTTCATTTTCCTTCTACCTTTGAGTTTGGTAACAGCTTCTTTTCAGGGACCCAGAGACAAAGGGACCTCTGAAGAACCCTAGAAATTTGAAAATACCTTTCACAAAGCCTTTGTTGTTGCCTCAGATGCATGGAACCCCAAGGGACATACCCCCTCCTCCCGTGGGATATATCCCCCCACTCTGCCCATGGAGTCTAATGAGCTGAAGACATCTTCCTCTGTTCTTCCTCACACATAAAAGTACAGCTGTGTCAGTCTGGCTGCTGACTGTTCTTCTTACCCATAATACTAGGCAAGGAGTCCTCCTACCTAACAGACCCATCATTCATAATCAGTGTTTCTCAGTGCACAGTTCCGATGGGGACTGCAGTCAGGACAGAGGTCAGAATCCAGAGCAAATGCCTCCTCTCTGAGGACTCAGGAGGAGACAGACTGGGAACTGTTCCTTCTTATACTGTTTTACTGCCATTCCTCCTTATTGGTAGTGATAATGTGACCTCTATCAGAAGAAACATGCAAACACTATCTATCCTCTGTTACAAATGGCTGTCTTTATGCTTCTTTATATGGTCATTAACTGCATAGTCTCTGGAAGTCCCAACCTTCTTTTCATTTACGGAGTGTGTGTGTGCCCCATCTATGTTCTTGTGTATATAGACACATGTGTATGTGTGTATGTGTGGAATCCAAAAGCCAATCTCAGGCATTGTTCCTCAGAGTATGCCTGCTTTGTTCTTTGGAATAGAGTCTCATTGTAGGACTTGAGGATCATTGACTAGGCATAGCTGACTGGCCAGTGAGCCCCATGGATCCTCCTGATTCTGCTTCCCAAGCGCTGGGATCACAAGTTTACGCTACCGTGCCTGATTATTTTTGACAATAATTGCAGATGGTTTATTCTCATGATGGATAGGAGAATGTACTCTCTCAGTTAGTACAGTCCTGGCTAGACAAAATAGACTGAGCCAGCTCAGTTGGGTGGCAGTAGAGGAATTCAATGCAGGATTTAAAAGTACTTTAAATTATTAATCTGTCTGTATGTACATGTATGTAAATGCAATAGTTCAACTTTTAAGTTTTATTTTATATATTCTGGATATTATCTCTCTGTCAGATTGTTGTCAGGGCTGTTGAAGATTCTTTCCCACTCTGTAGGCTGTTGTTTTGTTCCGATGACGGCGTCCTTTGCTTTACAGGAGCTTTTCAGTTTCTTGAGGTCTCATTTATTGATTGTTGATCTTAGAGCCTGTGCTGTTGGTGTTCTGTTCAGGAAGTTGTCTCCTGTGCCAATGAGTTAAAGGCTCTTCCCCACTTTTTCTTCTAACAGGTTTAGTGTGTCTGTTTTTATGTTGAGGTCTTTGATCCACTTGGATTTTAGTTTTGTGCACAGTGATAAGTATGGATCTATTTGCATTTTTTACATGTAGACATCCACTTAGTCCAGCACCATTTGCTGAAGATGCTATCTTTTTCCTTTGTGTAGTTTTGGCATCTTGGTCAAAAATCAGGTGTCCATAAGTGTGTGGCTTTATTTCTGGGTCATCTATTAGACTCCATTGATCCACCATTCTGTTTCTATGCCAGTACCATGCAATTTTTATTACTGTTGCTCTATAGTATAGCTTGAGATCAGAGATGGAGATACCTCCAGAAGATCTTTTATTGTAGAGGATTGTTTTAGCTATTCTGGGTTCTTGTTATTTCATATGAAGTTGAGGATTTTTCTTTCCAGAATATATAAAGAACTTAAGAAATTAAACAGCAACAAATCAAGTAACCCAATTTTAAAATGCGGTACAGAGCTAAACAGAGAATTCTCAATAGAGGAAAATGGAATGGCAGAGAAAAACTTAAAGAAATGCAAAATATCCTTAGTCATCAAGGAAATGCAAATCAAAACAACCCTGAGATTTCACTTTACACCCATCAGAATGGCTAAGATCAAAAACTCAAGTGACAACACATGCTGGAGAGGATGTACTCCATTGCTGGTGGGAATGTCAGCTTGTACAACCACTCTGGAAATCAATCTGGTGCTTTCTCAGACAATTAGGAATAGTGCTACCTCAAGACCTAGCTATACCACTCCCTGGCATATATCCAAAAGATACTCAAGTATACAACAAGGACATTTGCTCAACCATGTTGTTAGCAGCTTTATTTGTAATAGCCAGAAGCTGGAAACAACCCAGATGTCCCTCAGTTGAGGAATGGATACAGAAATTGTGATACATTTATACAGTGGAATACTACTCAACAATTAAAACAAAGACATCATGAAATTTGCAGGCAAATGGTGGGATCTAGAAAAGATGATCCTGAGTGAGGTATTCCAGAAGCAGAAAGACACACATGTTATATACTCACTTATAAGCGGACATTAGACATATAATATAGGATAATCATACTAAAATCTGTATACCTAAGGAAGCTAAGCAAGACGGAGGACCCTGGGTAAGATGCTCAATCTTTATTTAGAAAGGCAAATGAGACAGATATCAGAAGAGGGAGAGAACAGGGAACAGGACAGGAGCCTACCACAGAGGACCTCTGAAAGACTCTACCCAGCAGGGTATCAAAACATATGTTGAGATTCATGGCCAAACTTTGAGCAGAGTTCAGGGAATGTTATGAAAGAAGGGGGAAATAGAAAGACCTGGAGGGAACAGGAGCTCCACAAGGAGAGCAACAGAACTAAAAAATCTGGATACAGGGCTCTTTTTGGAGACTGATACTCTAGACAAGGACCATGCATGGAGATAACCTAGAACTCCTGCATAGAAGTAGCCCATGGCAGCTCAGTATTCAAGAGGGTTCCCCAATGATAGGACCAGGGACTATCTCTGACATGAACTCAGTGGCTGGCTCTTTGATCACCTCCACCTGAGGGGGAAGCAGCCATACCAGTCTGCAGAGGAAGACAAAGAAATCAGTCCTGATAAGATCTGATAGACTAGGGTCAGATGGAAGGGAAGGAGGACCTCCCCTATCATTGGACTGAGGAAGGGGCATAGGAGAAGAAGAGGGACGGAGGGTAGGATTGGGAGAGGATGGAGGAGGCTACAACCGGGATACAAAGTGAATAAAATGTAACTAATAAAAAAGGCCCTCCAAAATTTTATTTTTTAATTTTTTTGACAGTTTTATACATGAATATAAAGAATTGTAGCTATATTTACCCATATTTTCCTTCTCTCACACTTTTCCTCTCCAGTTGGATCTTTTCTTCATTCCAATAAGATTTTTCTCCCTTTCCTGTTATTTCTATGTGACCCACTGAGTTTAATTACAGTTACTTGCATGAGTATAAGTGAGGCATTTTTATTGGAGGATGGGTAATTTAAACCACTAAAGCAAACTTCTCCAGCAACCATCGACCTCCAATAGTCTCTCAGCAAGTGGCCTCCTGAGCCCTCTCCCATCCATGGTGAGATCTTGGTGGACCCAGTCTTGCGCAGGTAAGCACAACTGCTACAAGTTCTTGAGTGCAACAATTCTGTCCTGTCCAGAAGGCATCTTCATGTGGCTCAGATTCCCATCCTCTAGCTTTTCCATTCTTTCTCCCCCTTCCTCTCCAATATTCCCTGAGCCTTGGAGGCATGATACAGGTATGACATTTAAGACTGAGGAATCCAGTGTCATATATTCAGGCATTCAGACCGCTTAGGAGATTTTGTATGAAAAGGTGCCCACTGCAATAAGATGAAGGCATAAAACAGCACTAAACCACGCATGTAAATATGTAAGCATATTTACAAGGCAGTTTATCATCATGCCCATTTACCAGAAACATCAGTTCCTTCTTCCTTAGGGCCTTTGACCTCCCCGGGCACAGGCTCTTGCCTGGGTTTACTGCCTGCCTAGGCTTTTACATGGGTGTTGAGGACTGAATGCAGGTCCCCATGCTTGAGCGGAGCACTTCATCAGCTGTGCCGTCTCTCCAGTTCCCCTTCCCGAACAGCCTCCTTTTCTTTTACTTCTTCGTGTTTTACATTTATTTTTAAAGATTTTATAGTGATGTGTTGATGATAGACTGAATTTATATGATGAATGTATTTTATATGACTATGGCTTCTTTTAAATTTATTTATTTATTCACTTTCCATCCCAATTGTAGACCCCTGCCTCCTCTCCTCCCAGCCCCACCCTCCCTCTTTCAATAGCCTAACCCCATAGGCTCATCTTAATTTCATTATCTCCTTTAATGTCCTATTTCGGAAACCAGTCTCTTCCTACGATATGAGACTAAGGTCTGTAAGGGATGTGATTTAGGCATTGTGTTGCATATCCCCAACACAGGATTTCAGATGCGTAAATTACTCTGTTCGGTTCTTTATGAGCTCCACCCCAGCACTCCGTTCTTCCTCCAATTTTGCATTTTAACTTTTATTTTGTCCATCTCTGACCATGTTAACATTTTTGTCAGCATTTTGTTTTTAGCCTCATACTGAAGATATGTGTGGTTCATCACAGTATTTAAAACGTCAGAGAATTCTGCCACATCTGTACAGTTATTCCTTCACTGATTTGATGTTTTCTGATGTCACCACTGTCTCTTTCTCTCTTTGGCACAGGAGACTACTTCCTGAATAGAACACCAACAGCACAGGCTCTAAGATCAACAATTAATAAGTAGGACCTCATGAAGCTGAAAAGCTTCTGTAAAGCAAAGGACACTGTCATCCGAACGAAACGACA
>JAQQSO010007700.1:0-10451 GCA_028658305.1 Pachyuromys duprasi | reverse complement strand
GTGTGGATGTGGCCTGGAACCCCTGCTCAGATGGGGCCCATGATAGCTCGGTGTCAGACTGAAGACCCTACTGAGGGAAACAGGGACTGTTTCAGTCTTGAACTTGATGGCTGACTCTTTGACCCTCCCCCATACAAGCCGGGGAGTGACAGACTGGCTAGATCCCAGTGGAGGACATTGCAGCCAGCCCTGAGGAGACAGGATGAGCTGGGGTTGGATGGAAGGGAAGGAGGTCCTCCCCTGTTGGTGGACTTGGAGGGGGTGGGGAGGAGGGAGATGAGGGAGGGAGTGGGAGGGTAGGAGGGACTGAGGGAGGGGGCTACGCCTGGGATTCAAAGTGTCTAACCTGTGATTGAGATAAAAATAAATAAATTTAAAAAAAAAAAGAAAGAAATACATGGTTGTTTGGTTATCTTCTTGTTCTGGTTAGATGGAGCCATTTGCTTGGGGTCTGAACCAGTTTTGAAAGACAAATGTATATGGGCACAGTGTCTTTCCAGTAAGTCTTGCAACTATTTCTGTGACTACATATGTTAACATTTTTATAATTGGCTTCCAAATGGCAAACACAGATGGCTGATGTCTG
Organism: Pachyuromys duprasi; assembly: GCA_028658305.1. Lineage (NCBI taxonomy): Eukaryota > Metazoa > Chordata > Mammalia > Rodentia > Muridae > Pachyuromys > Pachyuromys duprasi. The sequence goes on along the minus strand of JAQQSO010007700.1, from coordinate 9,865 downwards.
AATTGCCAGCATGTTTTAGAATAAATGTTTTCTCAGTAAGTTAAAGTGTATCGCGTCAGTGTCAGGTGCTTACCCAATTGAATAGGTTTTTTTATCTGTTAATTTACCATCTTCAGGTTTAAAACAAAAATAACTTAAATAGCTAAAAGAAACTGAGTATATCAGATTATCTTGTTTCTTCTTTCATTTTTTAATTAAACAGAATTATTTCCAGAAATTTGTTGTGTATATTATTTTTCTGAGAATTTGAATTTTTTTCTTAAGAAGAGGAAGATTATAGTGGGAAGGGTAGTTTTATGTTTTTCATTAACTTAATGAGTAATTGGAATATTTTATTCCGATCCTGAAGCCATGAGACTTTTGTACCATTAGGTGTTCTCTGTGTTGTGACATCTCAGCTATTGCTTAGCAGTGTCTTTCCTAAGTGGTGGTTTTCCCTTTTTATTCAACAAATACTTATTGAGTACTGTTCTAGGTGTTGCGTATAAAAAATGATCTAAAGTCCTTGCCCTCTGGAGCCTTCTGCTTAGTTAACCAAAAATAAACAAACAAGCAAACATGACCTTGTAGAATCTGTTTTCAACAGATTGGAAACAATGTCCTTGTAATTTTCTGTCTTGAAGCAGCCCGCACATGCAGTTGTAGAATCATTCTGCCTGCGCATGTCCACGTGTGTCTTGTGCATTGAATTCAGTAGCATATGCTATTGCCTCTGCTTTTCAAACTTTCCATAATTCGGTGTTTGGTTTCTCAGTTGTCTATGTACTTATACATCTGAATATATGCTAGATATAAATGATTTGTTTGCAATAAAAGAATTGGAATCTGAAACAAAATCTTAATCCTAAAATATTCTGTTGTTGATGTATTCTACTGAGAGCATGGTATTGCAAACAGGTTCTGAAGTATACTTTTAAGAATGCCATTCTTCCCGCTCTTGATCACCTCCTCCTGAGGGGGGGAGCAACCTTACCAGGCCACAGAGGAAGACAATGCAGCCACTCCTGATGAGACCTAATAGACTAGAATCAGAAGGAAGGAAAAGAAGACCTCCCCTATCAGTGGACTTGGGGAGGGGCATGTGTGGAGAAGGGGGAACAAGGGAGGGATTGGGAGGGGAGGAGGGAGGGAACTACAGGGGGGATACAAAGTGAATAAAGTGTAATTAATAAAAAAGTAAAAAAAAAAAGAAAGAATGCCATTCTTAATATTTTTTGACACTGTATTCTCCCTAAGGGACTTTTTATTTTTAATGAGCCTGGACTTTTGATTCTATTTACAGATAGTATTTTAATAGTAATCCAGTCAGTTTATTTTTAAGGACAAGTCTTCTGTCCTAAAAAGTACTTTAAATGCATTCCAGCAACTTAATAATGTACAAAGAGGCAGCTGACCCTGCACCTGTTCCCTGTTCTCTAAGCAGATGTGAATTAGATTGAGGAGTTGCTAAATGACTTGGAAAGACCCAGAGTGTCATGTATCTTTGTATTGCATAGCATTCGTAGCTGCTCTATGTGATTGCTGAATTAATTTCTTTAAAAAATAGGGCATCCCTATGTATATTGTTTTAAAGTAGATAAAGTTTTAAAATACTGTATTATTTATTTATAGCTTGTCACATTTTAATAGTAATAGTAACATCATTAGTAATACTGCTTTAGCATAGTATATAATAACTTAACAGATATCTTTTTAGTTAGTGTAGTTAATAGGTACAGTAACTGTAGTAGTTTCTTCCTTCAATTCTCTCTCTCTTTCTGAAGGCTGTGGGTCTTATTTTTGGTTTTCTTCAGAGTAATTAAAGAGCAAATGTAAGAAGTGTTGATTAGTACCAGTTTCATTTAAAAGAAATTTTATAAAAAGTCAATTTAGGCAGGGAAGATGCCTCAGTTTGTAAAATTCATATCCCTGACATTCATGCAAAAAGCCAGTCGTGGTGATGTGAGTCTATAATTCAGCGCAGTGAGGTGGGGTGAGGGAGACAGGTGGAGATGTGAGGGCCTGGACCTTGCTGGCCAGCCTACCTAGTCACACTGTGAGCTACTGCTTCAGTGGAGGGCGATGGAGGATGCTACCTGAAGTCAGCCTCTGGCCTCGCATGCACACACTCAAGCAAGCACCCTAGCACACACATGCACACATGCACACATACATTCTTTCCCCCACCCCCCGTGAGCACACCCAAAGAGAAATTAAATGTAGGGGAACACCTGTAGTTTGACACACCACAGTTGTTATATTTACCTGTGTTTGTGAGTACAGGGTTATTAAAATTCAAACTAGATATAATTGCTTGTAGTTGAAGCCTGAGGCCTGCTTTGTGCCTTCTCCTTAAGAAGAGGTGTAGGTTGCTGTCTTTTCATAATAATTACACTGTGCTATATATACTGTGTTTTATACCCACTACTGTGTCATAAGCATCGCCATTGGCAACAATGGTTTGCTAATATTAATTTTAATAAGGGTTTATTAATGTCAATAAACTCTTAGTAATATTAATTCATTAATATTAAACTGCTATTAATATTTTTAATAAGAGTCTTCCATAGTCCATCCAGCATTGTGTAATTCTGACTAGAAGATGATAGTCTCCCGGCCCAATGTTAAATGCATTGTATTTTTCTTTCTGCCTATGATAGTTGAAAGTGTTTGCTGCTCTTTTATTACACATTCCAGTACCCGTCCATTTCTCCTATGACTTTTATCAATGTCTAACATATTGATGGTAGATTCCTCCTTGTTTTAATCTTTGTTGGCCACTTTTTAAAAGAGAAATCACAAGTGTTACTGACTTTTAATTTATATCAAGATGTGCTCAGCAGTAGACATCTCTTTTAAAAAATAAAATTTTAAGTAAGAAAGGTGCACTGGTGTGGATAGTAAGTAAATTATATGAAAGGTGACACTTGGCTAATCTCTGGGGGGCTAGATAGCATTGTTCTCTGAAATTTAAATAATTTCTATTCTTTTCTTTGCAGATAAGGCTAGAAACCACAGAGCTAAATCTTGGCACAGGCTAATTATCCTTAGAGAAATCATGAAGGATGCATTTGAACTTGTGTGCTGTGCTTTCAGACAGTTTGAAATGCACAGATCAAACTCTGAAGAATGACAGAGTCTCCCACTCACTGTCTTCTGACTCTGAGCTGATCTTCTCTTTCAGACATTTTCATTTCTTATTCCTCATTCAGAAACATACAGTTTCTTCACAATGCAATAGTAATTACTCTAGTAAGGCTGGGACAGGTGTTCTTAGTGTTGTCATTTGTTTTTAGTGATAGTTTGAAATTTTTTAATAAAGTGAGTCAGAGCTTTAAAAATATTAGGTAATGCCACTTTCTTTCTTTCTTTTTTTTTTTTTTTTCCCTATAGCTTGCTCGGTATCGACAAAAAAAAGCCTTGCGTGAAGGGCAGAGTACCAAAAAGCCGAAAAAGAAAAAGACATCAAGTTGTAAGCAAGATTCACCTAGCGCAAATCTTGAGCAACAGAGAGGTGAGGCATCTGTGACTAGTTCCCAGTGCATAGAGCCAGCTGGGAATCCCGGTTCTGGTGGAACGAGAAGTCTTCCTGCTGGAGAAAAGGCACAGCATGGCCAGGGCTTCTCTGCTGAAGTAAGTGCTTCCAGCTCTCAGCGCAGCTCTGAGTGGAATGTCAGTGTAACAAAGTGATTGTCAGCACACCCTGCAGGTTACTCGTGACTTTTGTCCCTTCTCACAACTTTCAGCCGTGTGGTAGTAGCTAGACCTAAAATATTTAATAAACTCTGAGTGAACTTTGTGTTGCTTTATTCAGCAAACATTTATTGAGCACTCACAATGCAAAGATGAGGAAGGCAGATATCAAGAATGCCAGTGACCTCCTACCAGACCTGTGCCAGCAACAGTGCACCTGGTTCTGAAGGGTACAGGGGATACCAAAGTCAGCCTTGTGCCTGTCACTTGGGTAGGTTTGAAAAGGGTCTTAAAGTGTGAGTGGAGGTTAGCAAGCATTTATTAAAAAAAAAAAAAAAAGCGAGGGGAACAACCTCTGTGTAGAAAGAAAAGAATTTGCAAAGATAAAAAGCAGTGTGTTGCGTGATCTGAAAACAGGAAATTTGATTTCATATGGATCTGAAAGTGACAGATAGGTTTGAAAATTGTACCTAGCCCTGCTCCCATAGAAAGTGCCCAATAAATCCTAATTTCCCAAGAACACTCCCCTGTTGTGTAATGGTGCAGCTTTCTGAAAGGGGCGATAGAATGGTCTAAAATTGTTGATAGGTGATTGGGTCACTAACCAAGACCAGAAACAAAGGGACGGGTTGTGCAGTACTATGTGAATTTTGTGCTACAGCATGTTTCTGTAGAACTAAGATTAGAATAGATAGGAAGGTAAGCTTTTTTACTATCCAGAAGGGCAGTGAAAACATACACCTCACAAGATCCAGCTGTCTTGTCTCTTGGGAGTATGGGAATATTGTTTCAAAAGAAGAGTGGGGAGTGAGGTTGGTAGCACTTGGGAGTCTGAAGTAGGGTGTCCTACCTTCATTTCTGTTGTAATAAATACCCTGATAAAAGAACTTAGGGGGAGAAAGTATTTATTTGACTTACAATTCCAGATTCTAGTCTACCACTACAAGAAAGTCAAACTCAAGGCAGCTAATCATGTACTGTCTAACAACCAGAGAGAATAAATGCATGCAAGTTTAGTGTTTACCCTCCTTTCTCTGCTCTTAAATTGTCTGGAACCTGAGCCAGGCAGTGCTACTACGTAGAGGGGCCTTCATCTTTCCACCTGAGTTAACTGCTCATAAACATGCCCACAGGCCAACCTAGGCCAGTCCTCACTGAGACCCTCCTCAGGTGATGTTAGGTTGTGCCTAGTTGACATTAAAGCTGACATCACAGGAAAGGACCAGGAGCCAGGCCTTATGTAGAAGAGGAGAGCAGGAGAGAGAGCAGAGGGAGACACTCAATCTAACAACTCTGTGCACTGTGGAACAAGCATTGGCTGGATTCCTGTGAGCCACTGGCCCTATTTTGTTGCCGTTGGTACAAGGCTGGCAAGATGGCTGAATAGGTAAAGGCGCCTTTGTGCACAAGCATGCTGATCTGAGTCTCACCTGAGTAAAGGTGAATGGAGGAAATTGATTCCCAGAAATTGTCCTTTGAACCTCCCCTTTGCCATGGTGTGCATGTCCCGCCATACCATGCATATACAGCACATAATAAATGATTAAAACAGCAGTTGTGTGTTTATGTTTTAAGACTCCTTGTTTAGTATATGTTGCTGAATCATTAGAATTGAAGTGTGGTTAGTGTGTTTGTATTGAATAAGAGGGCTTGAAACGAAGCCACATAATAGAGCCCATGCCTGAGGAAAACTAAAATACACCTTTCCTCTATAAGGCACATCACAACATTGCTGTTCTTAGAAATATCAGGCAACATTCAAACTTTATACTTAGGGTTATTTTTAAACAGTGAAACGTCCAATTAAAAAGTGCAAAAATGTGCCACTGTGTACCCTGGAAAGATATTGATTTCCATTGTGACAACAAGAAAGCAAAACATTGCCCTGTTCTATGTCAACTAGTATTTTCTACTTTGGATCACTCTAAATTTTCCCTGTTGTACTCATGTTTTCAAAAGTTATGAATATTGATTTGGGGGCTATCAAGTAAATTTTATTAAGGAGTTGAGTTCATGAAGGCAAGAGTCTAATGAAAATCCGCTCTATTCTTAGGTAATTTGTAAATGTTATGTCATGTTTTTTTTCTTAATAGTATTTTTTTAATGCACTAAATTTTTAAATTTTGAAAAGAAATGGTGAGGGGCCAGTGAGATGGTTTAGTGAATAAAGTCATTTGCTAGCCAGACATAATGGTGCTCACCTTTAATCCCAGCATTAGAGAGGCAGAAGCAGGTGAACTCTGTGAGTTCAAGGCCAGGTTGGTCTACAAAGTTAGTTCTAGGACAGGCAGAGCTACATATTGAGACCCTGTCTTGAAAACAAACAAAAAACACAGAATAAATAAAAATAGTCACATGCTGCCAAACCTGGTGACCCAGGTTCCGTCCTCAGGACCCACATGGTAAAAGGAGAGAACCAATGCCTGAGAGTTGACATGTGACTTCTGTGTCTGTGCTGCACACACAGACACACATTAATACATGAATACATGTAATACAGTTTTTAAAAAGTGTTGGGAATGACATACTGTATTGTCTGGAGGGGAATGTCCAGTTTCCCCCAAGTATTTTGCTAGGCTTAGGTAGTGTTGTATATTTAGGCCTTTTTGGAGATGTTATTTATCAGAGAAAGGAAGTTCCTTTCCACTCCTGAATCACTGAGTGGTGTTATCTATTTATTTTGAAGTGCTGGGGTTCAAACCCAGGGCCTTTTTGAATGCTCATCCAACCATTTACCATGGAGATAGACCCCAGCCCTCAGCTAATATTTTTTGTCACCAAAGACTGTTAAATTTTTCTTTTATTTTTTGAGACAGGATCTCTAGACATCCTGGAACTTAAACTCTGTAGACCAGGCTGGCAGAGACTCACAGACACCTTCCTGCCTCTGCCTCCTCAGTGCTGGGATTACAGGTGTGCACCGCCATGCCTGGCTAATCATGCTGCTTACTTTTGGTAACAGTTTTTACTACACAATGTGTACTTAATTGTCATATGGAGGGATTGTGTCATGGGAGTTGTTTAGATTTAGAAGAGAATGTCATGGCCTGGGCTCCGTCGCTAGGACTCCCATTAAAATGCTGAGAATGGCGGCTTACACTTGTAATCCCAGCACTGGCTAGAGACCTAGATGGAAGGATTCCTGAGTGTTAGTGGTCACCCTAATTAGTGAGTTCACGGCAGTGAGAGACCTTGTTTCGAGGTCAGTAGCCATCCTGAGGATGATACCTGAAATAGTCCTCTGGCTTCTTTGTGTATTCACATGGTCACACATGTACACACAGTCACCCTGCACACACAGTCACATATGCACACATAGTCACAAATACATACGTACATACATGCATGCATGCATACATAGCAGAGCCTCTTCAGTTAGGACAATTGTTATGAGATTTTAGAATAGAAATAAGCTTATTTCTTTTCCTGGTAATAGAAGAAGTAGCAGCAGTTACTACTTAGGAGGGCCATTGTAGAACTTGGTCTTGAATGTTAAATAATATTTTGGTAGGAATAGATGAGGAATAAGATAGTGATAATTAAGATTTATAAACTCTTGAGTTTCATTTTAGAGATGTGTGCGTGTTGGACAGTAGAAATAGCACTTTTGAAATTTGAAAAATTAGGATTTATTTTTTATTCTACTCACTACTTCACACTTGAGAGAAGCTTTGAATGCTACTGAGCTCATGCCCAAATTATAGGCTAAAACAGGAATGTTGAATTTTTATTTTTATTTGTATGTATGGATATTTTGGCTTAAGGAGTTTGTGCTTGCTTCCCATACACGCAGTACCCATGTAGGCCAGAAGAGAGCATCAGATCCTTTGGAACTGGAGTTACCACTGGCCATGGGCCCCTGTGGTTCTGAAGCCGCCTTGGCAAGAGCAGCAAGTGCTCTTAAATGCTGACTCATTTCGCTTCTCCCAGCACATGTTTTTGAGTGAATGCTTTTTAAGCTGTAAAAGCATTATAGCAACAAAGGATGTGTTTCCTTTCAAGTAATTACTTTTAGAATCAAGATCTGATGATACTTTTGAAGAAATGACACTTCTGGTAGGAGCCCTTAGGATTTTGTTTTAGTTAGGAATTATCAAGTATAGAGAAGTCACACCTTGGTGCTTTTGCCTTACAAAGGGTAGGTACTATATATTAGGACATGTCCTCTGGATATGTTCTATAGGAAGAAAAATTACTGTTCAGACACTAATTCATAAGTAAAAATTTAAAGATCTGAATAATTTGTGCTAGGTTTTGGTAGCATCTTACGTGGTTTTAGTAGCATTTTATGTAGTAATTTACACTATGTTACTAATAGTGGTTGCTTAGTAGAAGTAAATATGGGAAAAATGTGTAATTGTAAATTGTTTGTGCTCTTGTTTTAGCCTGAAAGTGAAATATCTACTACACCAGATGATTACACCTCAGAGGTAAGATTAACATGTCATAATTTCAAATGTTATAAAGTAAAAAATTATTTTATATCACTAAAGTTATTGATTGTTGGTGCTTTATTTCTTGAACATTTTACACACTTCTGTTGCATTTCTGTAAATACAATAAGATAACAGCATAAATAGTTAGAACCCACAGATGTGTTCTGCTGCTGTGGTTTCCACCGTGATAGCTGACATTTTAACTATTTGGTAGTTTTGTCTTTAAATGCAGAGAGCCTGGTTGGTCTTTGGAGAATGCTTTGATACCAGGCCTCTCTCTGTAAGGCCACTATGAGGTAGTCTTATTTAGCAAAAGTTTCCCAAACTTTGTTTTGGGTGGTGGTGGTGTATGTGTCATGGTTAATGAGCACTATTATATAAACCTGGGGCAGCAGGGAGGGGTTTTGGAGTGAATACCTCCCATTGGTTGGGGCTGACATGCTGGTGATGCTCTGTTTACGTGGGGAACAATCAAGGGGCTGTGACACGTGACTACCTGGCGAACTGCAAAGTCGCCATGCTGTGTGCTCAGGGGCAGGCAGAGAGACAGGGAGGGGGCTGTCCCGCTCCTGCCACTGCGGGATGAGGCTGTTCAATCTCAAGTTTGAGATTTCTGGGGTTAAACAGGTTCCACCTCGCCAGTTCCATGCCACTTCCCCTGGTGGCGTGGTCCATGTGTCCCACAATCAAGAAATTGTTTTTATACAGGTAAATGGCACCATTTATGTGATGGAAACAGGAAATCCTACAAATTTTGTAAGGGTATGGTGTTTAAACTACTCATGATTCTAATGTTTTACACTGTTACAAACAGCTTACTAACGGCTTTTTCTGCATGCGCTTCTTCCTGTGTGTCACTTCTATTTGCTTTTAATATTTAACAAATATATTTAACCCCTTTTTCTTGTGACAGTTGTAAAACAGTGCAGAAATACTGTTTATGCTGTTACAGTGTGTTTCTCAGTAACAAAGCAGGGTTCTATACTAATGAGCTTGCAGGAAGTAGGAGTGTTTAAAATGGACTTTGCAGTGGGACTTTAAACTCCATCCCTTTCCCTGAAGAATGTCATTAGTACTGAATTATTAAAAAAAAAAAACTTGCATTGATTTAGGAAGAAGATTTTGCCCTGGATGATTGTTACTCAGAACAGGGGGCCCAGTCACATCAGACCCAGCTTGAGTTTATGGAAAGTGAGTTGGCCAAGAAACAGCAGGAAATTGAAGAACTCACTCAGGAGCTGGAGTTGATGAGGGGCACCTTCGGGACGGAAGGGCTGCAGCAGGTGGGCTTCCCCTGTTCCTTTATATGGCCACAGCTAGGAAATGTGCATGGTAGTGTGTGGGGGCCGTGGGTTATACGGGCACAGCTAGGAAATGTTCCTAAGAGTGTGTGCATGCTCTTTAAACAAGTCAGCAAGTCACTGTGAGATCACCAGTTATAGTGACGTTGCTATGTAGGAAGGAAATATGAAAGCAAGATGACGAAGGCACGGGTGAAAATGACAGGGTCCTTTCACGCCGCCCACCGCAGCAACAAGCTGGGTCAAGTGTTTCTGTTGCTGTTACCTAGAAATGCACTGCAAAGCGTAAAGACACTTCTACAACAAAATGTGGGAAAGTGAAACCAAATGTATTCTCTTTAATGCAGATACATGTTTCAAAGACAATTTTGAACTAAAACTAATTTGAACAGGCCAGTAGCTTTCATGGAACTCTGCTTGTTTTGAAAAAAACAAAAAACAAAAAACAAAAACTAA
>JAQQSO010007699.1:0-10451 GCA_028658305.1 Pachyuromys duprasi | reverse complement strand
GAGCTGGGCCTGAAGCACATCATTCCAACCTTTTGTTGATAATACGTGGTTACGGGACTAAGATATCAATTAGCTCTTGCCTTTCCTGCTGACACTGGGGCTATTTTAGGAAGGTCAAAAGGCTGAAATGTTGACCAAGTCCAGGAAGAGCAGGCTATTTTGATGCATGAGAATATCTGAGGCTGGAGGATAAAGTGCAGGTCTGGATTAATGCAGTCTACATGGGTAGACTGGAACACCTGTGTTAGCTGCTTTGTCAGTGTGGTGGATGAAAAAATCACATGGGTATGGCAGGATACTGGAATACATATATACATATATATATATATATATACACACATATACATATACATATATATGTATATATATGTATATATGTAGAAGACAAAGTTAAGTAGGTTATGGAGAAAATTCCATTAGGTGTACATTTAAAACTTTTGGGGATTAAAGAAGAAACTTGAACATAGGAACCTCCATTTACCTGAGGGAACCTCCACTTACCCAATCACTGACAGTAATTCAGAAGATTTTGCCTTGTATCTGTCATCCAAGGAAATTGAGTCAAGTTTGGTTGCAGAAGTGTGTAAGCCTAGAGGCCCTTAAAGTGGGTGCTAGCTGTACAAATCTGAAATTATTTAGAAGGCATTTCAGAGGAGAAACTAAGGGTGTGGTGGAAGACACGATTCCCATGGGAGAAGAGAGAAAAGTCATTTCTGCTAGTCTTTAGGGCATTCCCACAAAGTACAGGAGAACCAGAGGTGTGAGGGCACAAGTTGGCAAAACAGGTTGTCACAAGCACGGCCGGGTGCGACAGGCAAGACTGCCCAGAGACATGTCTTCACCTAGTACTAGGATTTTCCAGCAAGTCTGACAAAGCACAAGAGGAAAGGAACAGAGCCAAGAGATCCTGAAAAAAAAAAAAGGTTATTCACCCAAGGAAAAGTGCCTGTTTGAGGTTTTAATGAGAGGGGAGTGTTCCTCCATTCCTTAATGAAATGGAGAGATAGATACCAGTTAGTTTTGCAGACAGAGAAGAAATGTTTACACCAACTATGGAAAGGAACTCATCAATCTGCAGGTATTAGATGCATAGATGTAGTGACTGAGTAGCTAGGAAAGAGGAGTCCCAAAACCAGAAAAAGGGAGAAGAAATCCACCTTTTGAGATAGACAATAGGTGCAGTATATATCTGGAGCCCAACTGACCTAAGAGGTGGATTTGAGTGGATTTTATGCAGCTTACAATAATCCCTTTTAAGTTTTATAGAGAAGATAAAACTTTAGATATATTAGCATCACCATTGCAATATCCAGTGAAATATACTTTGTCGAAAAGGCAGTAGATATACACGTTTGTGTTAACAGAATAAACACTCTTTAGGGTGATCTCTGGAAAGGCAGAAGTCTTTCATGAAGTAGAAAGGGCAAAAGCTCATTTGATCTTAACTTTTAGGAGGATTATACATTATGGAAGAGAGGCTTTTTTCTCTCTATCCATGAGAATGCATGTACATACATCTACCACAATGAGAAACAACCTTTAAGTCCACACTCATAGACAAATCAAATAATATTCAAAATCTTGTGCTTGGAACTATGATAGTGGATAATATAGAGGAATGTTTTTATGAGAGTTAGATTAATAAATGAGAGCTCTATTGATAAATGTCAAAACTCTGGACAGTCAATACAAGAGCAGCATAGCAACAGGAAGAAATACGGAACATTTTTATTAATTTAGGATACCTTAAATTATCTCAGACCTTTAAATCTTTATAATTTACAGATGCAAGTTTCAACACTGAAACATCTTCTTAGACCCTCAAACATTTTATTAGAAGGTCAGACTTCTCAGAAACTGTACATTTTTCGAGGGCTGCTGAAGCCTTAGTTTTTGCTGTTAAACCAGTCTTCAAACCTATCAGAGATGTGAGGATAAATTACCACAGGAAGCATAACCCAAACAGCTTATGTATTGATTAATATGGCAAAAGCTTACACGTCATCCAGATGGACTTCCCATTAGGCTCCTGTGCTGACAGTGGTCCTTATGGGCAGAGGTTCTAGGGCCACATCACAGCATCAGGCCCAGGGCCCATTAAATCTGAGAGTCCTTTCCAAGGAAGAAGAATTTGGGAGAATAACTAACCTTATTTTGTCTAGGCAAAATGGGCAGTCAGCTCTACAGGTATCGTGTCTGTCCCGTTTTTAGGTTGTGAACCAGTTTGGGCAGGCTTGCCCAATAGCACAATAGAAGGAGTCATCTGTTGTTGTGCCTAAATCTCCCTGGAGGCCTTGAGGTCACCGCTAGAATCTGAAGCCTCTGCTTTTTTATTAAGCATTTTAAAGTGTACTACTCTGCAGATTTTTCTGACAGGTTTGAGGTTCATGATCTATTACTTATAGCTGAGCCAAACAAACTTTGATTGTATACTTACCCACTCCTAGGATTAACCTTGAGAACATAAAACAAGAAACTATGTAAAGTTTACTTAGCTATTTTTTTCTTTTTCCTTTTTTTTTTTTTTTTTGCTTGATTATAAATTTTTGAACTAGTGTCAAAGTAAAACTTTTTGTCATAGATACAATTCATAGACTGGCCATCCTACTGATTCTATCCTACTGATTCTATTGTATAAGTTATGAGTTTTATAACCAATAATATAGTAGAACTGTATAAATAGTTCTAAAATTATACTTGAATTTATTATATCAAATCTATTAGCCAGAAAGCCTAATGGTGTATCTGGATCACAGGCAGCTCAAGGCAGAAAAAATAATATTTATTTATTAACTAAAGATATGCTAGAGACATAGACATATATTTAAATTAGCTTAATTTAAATAGACCTTTATAACCTTGAAATATTAGCATCATGTTAAAATTATTTTGAACCACTTTTAAATCCTATTTTATAGCATGTTGTAAAAGTATAACTTTGAATTTAAAAGTACATACCCATTTAAAATGAAACTTGTTTTTAGTATAAAAAGAGATAACATAGTTAATCATAATTAAAGAATTTTAAAATTTTGTTTCATACCTTGTAGCTATCCGAAGGTTTACAGTTTAATCTTAAGATTCTTTTATTTGAAAGTAGAAAAAGAAATGAAGGAATGGTGGCTTGGTTTTAGACTCTTGCAGACCTACTGCAGAAGGTGGAGAGTGGGTAGGATAGATGGATAGAGCTCATGCTTTAGGGATCAGAGTGGAGAAATGGCAAGGGCAGGCAGCCATGAGCCAGGGCTACAGGTGAAGGATATGGATTTAATATACACACCTGAAGGGCAAGTGAGTGAGGCAGTGTCAGTATTTAGGCATCTTGGTTCTGGAATGAAATGACGATGCCCAACAGATACTATATGAAAGAGGTTTATTGGATGAAGAGAGAGAGAAGGAGAGCAGAAGAAAGAAGCAGGAGGGTGGTGGCTCCCAGACAGAGAAAGGGAAGAGAGCAGGAGAGAGGAAGAGAGTGCAAGAACAAGAGGGCAAGAAAGCAATGAAGTGGCAGGTTGGTCCTTTTAGGGAACAACTGAACCTCCCCTGCCAGGTGCATCTATCTGGTGGGCGGAAGCAAACTGCCTAAATACTTACAAGCAGCACATGTGAGTCTTTTCTGACGGTTGTAGCACAACATAACCCAGCATCCTAGAATCTAGCCTTGTCTCTAAGCATAGACAGACTGGGGAGTGATCAATTTGGCTTCAGCTGGTGTTGGAAGAAGCCTGACACCAGCTTCTGAGCAGCTGAGCGAAGCAAAGCAGGAAGCAGAGAGAGCTAGGAAGCAGCTGCACATCTAGGGACAAACGTGCACAGCCTCAGCTGGCAGGGACAGTTCATGAAAGTCCTGAGAAGGAGAAAGATTTGTATGCGGGCATGAAAGTGAATGGGGTCCAAGAGTGAAAACTATGGGATTGTCCATTGGATTTTGGCACCAAATGTTAATGTTTACATGAAATTGCCTGGCAAATAATCAATATTATATGAAATAGGTTTAGTGGATGGAGATGGGGAGAGAGAGAGAGAGAGAGAGAGAGAGAGAGAGAGAGAGAGAGAGAGAGAGAAGGGGCAGAGAGGGGCGTCATGGTGGGGGAGAAAGTACCCTGATAGAAGAAAGATAACAGGAGGAGATGGGAAGAGAGCAAAGGCCAGAGAGTAAGTAAGATAGAGGGGGCCAGTCACTATGTACCTGGCAAATATGATGTCTTAGGACACAAGTACTGACAGAGGATGTCAGGATCCTAAAGGTCCCTAAAGGAAGGTCAGTTGAATTGCATACACAACATAACAGTATGGCCATTTGAGTTTCTTTCTTGTGCCTCCTGCATTCAATAACCATATATGAAATGCTAACTATATATATTGTAGGGAGAAAGAGGATAAAGGGATTTCATAAGTCTCAGAAAAAAAGATAATATAACTATCAATGACAAAAAAGAACACTCATACATTAAATAATGTTTAACTCTTTGGAGCCAACTAGCTGAAATACAAGTACATACTCTAATCCTGCTTTATCATTGTGTTTTTCTCTCACCCTCCATCCTCACTTTTAAATGAAGTCTCTACTGTTTCTAGGTGGAATTACTTCATGTGTGTCAAATAAATAGATTTTAGCTACTTCAGAGACGGATTTTAGTCTAGTCCATACCTAGAAAAGTTTAGGTAAGTTCAGACAGACTGGCAGAGTTAAAACACTGGCGGTAAGTCAATAAATTTTTTAAGCAAAATCTTGTGACCTGTTTATACATAAAAGAACACTAACTTTCTTTATAATTTTTATTTTATTTTTTATGAATCACAGGTTATTTACTTTGTATCCCAGCCATAGCCTCCTCCCTCATTCCCTCCTAATCCTACCCTCCCTCCCCTTTCTCCTTCCTGCCCCTCTCTAAGTCCTCCAGTAGGAGAGGTCCTCCTTCCCTTCCATCTGACCCTAGAAGGACATTGCAGCCAGTCCTGAAGAAGGAACATTTTTCAACAATAACAAGAGGCATGAACCACCACGGAATGTCATGTAAACATTTCTGATATTCTATGCCATGCACAAGCAGCAGCAGCCCTTAGCTAGAGATTTGATTGCACTATGGAATATGAGGCTTCTACAACAATAGCAGTAATTTTTTGAGGCTCATGGTTCTGAAGAATTAACATAGTGAAAATGGCTACCTTGCCAAAAACAATCTATAGATTCAATGCAATTCCCATCAAAATACCAACATAATTCTTTACAGACCTTGAAAGAACAATCCTCAACTTCATATGGAATAACAAAAAACTCAAAATTGCCAAAAGGATCCTGTACAACAACACATTGTCTGGAGGTATCTCCATTCTTGATCTTAAGCTCTGCTACAGAGCAATAGTAATAAAAACTGCATGGTACTGGCATAGTAACAGAATGGTGGATCAATGGAATCTAATTGAAGACCCAGAAATAGACACACACACCTATTGATACTTGTTTTTTGACAAAGTAGCCAAAACCATACAACATAAAAAACACAGCATCTTCAACAAATTGTGCTCGTCTAACTGGATGTCTATATGCAGAAAAAAGCAAATAGATCTATATTTATCACCGTGCACAAAATTAAAGTCCAAGTCGATCAAAGACCTCAACATAAAACCAGATACTCTAAATCTGATAGAAAAAAAAATGTGGGGAAGAGCCTAGAACTCATTGGTACAAGAGAAAACTTCCTGAACAGAACACCAACAGCTCATGAAGATCAACGACCAATAAATGGGACCTCATGAAAATGAAAAGCTTCTGTAAAACAAAGGACACTGTAGACAGAACAAAACAACAGCCTACACTGGGAAAGGATCTTTAGGAACCCTGTATCTGATAGAAGAATAATATCCAGAATATATAAATAACACAAGAAGTTAAAAAGCAACAAATGAAGTAATCCAATTAAAAAGTGGGGTACAGTGCAAAACAGAGATTTCTTTCTAGACAAATATAAAATAGAAGAGAAACACTTAAAGAAATGGTCAACATCTTGTTTCACTGTTTATTTAATTTTTTTATTCTTTCAATTAATTATAGCTTATTTACTTTGTATCCCAGCTATAGTCCCCTCTCTCCTCCACTCCCAATCCCACCCTCCCTTTCTTTTCTTCTCCCACCTATCTATGCACTTAGAGAGGGGCTCAATGTTTTTAGTTATCAGGGAATTACACATCACAACAACCCTGAGATTTCACCTTACACTCATCAGAATGGCTAAAATAAAAAAAAAACTCAACTGACAATACATGCTGGAGAGGATGTATAGAAAGCAGAACCTTTCTCCATTGCTGGTAGGAATGTAAACTTGTGCAATCACTTTGGAAATTAATCTGATGCATTCTCAGACAATTGGGAAAAGTGTTTCCTCAAGATCGAGCTATACCACTCCTAGGCATATATCCAAAACATATTCAAGTACACAACAAGGAAATGTGTCCAACCCTTTTTGTAACAGGTTTAATCATAATAATCAGAACCTGGAAACAACACAGATGTCCTTAAATTGAGGAATGGATACGGAAATTGTAGTAAATTTACACAATGGAATACTACACATCAAATTAAAACAAAGAAATCATGAAATTTGCAGGCAAATGATGGGATCTAGAAAATGTCATTCTGAGTGAGGTATCTCAGAAGCAGAAAGACACACATGGTATATACTCATTTAAAAGTGGGTACTAGACCTATAATATAGGATAAACATACTAAAATCTGTACACCTAAAGAAGTTAAACAAGAAGGAGGTCCCTGGGTAAGATGATCAATCCTCCCTCAGAAAGACAAATGAGATGGACATTGGAAGAGAGAGAAAATAGGAAACAGGACAGGAACCTACCACAGAGGTCCTCTGAAAGACTCTACCCAGCATTGTATTAAGCGGATGCCGAGACTCTTAGCCAAACTTTAGACAGAGTGCTGGGAATCCTATGGAAGAAGGGGGAGATAGTGGGATTTGAAGAGGACAGGAGTTCGACAAGGACAGCAACAGAACCAAAATATCTGTGCACAGGGGTTGAAACTGATAGTTCAACCAAGGACCATGCATGCAGATAACCTAAAACCTCTGCTCATATGTAGGCCATGGCAACTCAGTATCCAAGTGGGTTTCCTAGTAAGGAGAACAGGGACAGTCTCTGACATGAAATCAGTGGCAGGCTCTTGCCAGGCCACAGAGGACAATGCAGCCAATCCTGATGAGACCTGATAAACTAGAGTCAAATGGAAGGGGTGGAGGACCTCCTCTATCAATGGACTTGGAGAGGGGAATGGGAGGAGATGAGAAAGGCAGGGTACGATTGGGAGGAAATGAGTGAGGGGGCTACATCTGTGATACAAAGTGAATAAACTGTAATTAATATAATGAAATGAAAATTTAATTTGAAATAAAAGGTTGGGAGGCTGTAAAACTTTTTTTTTTTTTTTTACCATTCAGATCAACATATTGGAAAGGAGCTTCAGATTAAACTATGGTGTCTTTACTTGCTTATTTCTTATTTGTTTCTGTTTTTATATTACAGAATGATTTATGAGTTCACTTCTTGCTATTCTGGCAAATAACATTATAAAGGTTCCTTGTGGAGAAAATGGTGTATTTGATTTTCATGTCCTTATCATATTCCAGCATTGAGTACAGTTATGTAAGGAAGCAATGCAGGAACAGAGGCAGGAACCCTGGAGCAATGTTGTTTATTGTCTTGCTTCTGGGCATCAGTTCAACTGCTTTTCAAATAACCCCCACTACTAGCTACCTATAGATAGTACTAACTACAGTGAGTTGGGCCCACCCATGTAATTCAAGAAAATGCCCTATATACAACAACATATGCCTATGTGTCAAAGGAAATTTCTCAAGTGTGGTTCCCTCTTCTCAGATGAGAGTTACTTATGTTAAGCTGACAAATACTTACCAGCACAGGGCTCAAAATGTAATTATACAATAACAATGAAGTAAAACAACACAGTGAAGTTTTTATCTCAGTGAAAACAATGAAAACATACATTCTTTCTAGTCCCTTCCACTCTATGTAAAATGAATCTCCGCTGTGCACCTGGGGCTTCTGATAGGAATCTAGAAGTTAATGGCCAACTTGAGGGTTTTTCTTATACTTTTACACCATCAAAATCCATGTCTCATGGTTTACATGTTGAGGTGTGTTTATATATTGTGTCATAAACGTGATATTTCCTTTTCTCTAAGAATTTCTCTCCTGTATTGTCCTCTCCTGTATTCTGGAAATCAAGCAATGATAGTTTAGGGTTCTTTTTCCTAACCCCTTGAGGATAAAAGGAAGTGGAGAGAAGGATATCCCTTCAGTGGAATATAGAAAAGGCTATAATAGGTATTCATGCTGGAGAATTTGTTTATTATGCCAAGTTGCTAGAAGTCTCCTTGACATGTCATGTCATACATGATCATATTACCTTAGAAGGGTTTATATTACTAGGATATTATTTCAACAACAATAACAAAACACTGACATTTTAAAAAGTAAGACACTGACTGAATACAAAAAGTAGTCTTAAATATTTCATTTAAAAACAGTTGTATTGAAAGGTTCCGAGTTTAGACAAATATCCAAAACATGATTATGTTTTTCAGTGGACAATCATAAAACTCATTTAAGAAACTTTGAAGCATGAGGACACCTCCCTCTTTCAACTCATTAGCACTTCAAATTATGAGATAGGATTGATTAGTAATATGGAGAAATTTACCAGATTAATTGTCTAAAAATATTGACAAAGATAAATAAAGAAACTACTGAATTCTTTGTTTCTTCAAATGTGTCATGGTATATGTTTGTGTGCATGTGTACATTCTGTTTTTTTTAAATGTATGCATATGCTCATATAATGTTAGCATGATATCAAGTTGGTTTGGAAAAAAGGTTTGTATAAATTATAGCTATTAAATTAGCCCAAATTAGTTCATGCTACTGAAGTAAACATTTGTTTTTAAAAATTCACATTCTTTTGGATATCTGGCTTTTCATAAAGAAGCCAGAAATACACACTTGGAAAAAGGACAGCATTTTCAACAAATGGTGCTGGTCAAACTAGAAGGGTACATGTAGAAGAATGCAAATAGATCAATACTTATCACCTTGTACCAAACTCAAGCTCATTGGATGAAAAACTACAATATAATGCCAGATACACAGAATTTGATAAAGGAGAAAGTGTGGAATAATTTTTAACTCATTTTCACAGGAAAAAAATTCTTAAAAGAACATTGACAGCAGAGCTACTAAGATGAACAAGCAATAAATGAGACCTAGTGAAATGGAAAAGCTTCTCTTTGTATGGTAAAGGACACTAAAATTCAAAGCTGAAGGCTAAGAATGGGAAAAAATGTTTTCCAATTACATTTTGATTAGAAAACAAATAACCGAATTAAAAATTGGGAGTATGTCTAAACTGAGAATTCTCAAATGAGAAAACTCCAATAGCTGTGAAATACCTTTAATAAATACTTCAAGATTCCATATTATACCAGATAGGATGGCAAATCAATGAAACAAATGAAAATTCTTGCTAGCGAGGCTGTGGAGTGAGGGGAACACTGATCCATTTGTTGGTAGGAGTATAAACATGTACAGCCACTATGAAAATCAGCATTCTAGTTCATCAGAAAGTTGAGGATAGATTTACCCCCAGGTCTACCTATGTACCCAACGAGTACTTCAACCCACTACAGACACATTTGCTCAAACATGTTTATTAGGGTTCTATTCACAACAAACAAGAATTGGAAAGAGCCTAGACATTTATCAACTGATGGATGAAGAAAATGTGGTACATTTACACATTGGAATATTATTCAGTTTTTTTAAAAGAAAATCATGAAATTTTAAGGTAAATGTAATGAGCTAGACAAAAGTTATCCTAAAAGATAAACCAGGCCCAGAAAGACAAACGTGGTATCCATTAACTTATACGTGGAGATTAGATATTATGTCATTGATAAGCCAGCTACAATCCTATAATTGCAGAGGTTAGATATGAGTGCTGAGGCCCCTGAGTGCGGCGTGATGAATAGTGAGGGAGGCTTAAATACCGCCCAATAGTATGAGTGCCCATGTTCTTTGGTTAAGTACATGACACAAAAGAAGGATGCCAGCAAACAGCTAGATCTTCAGTTTGGGGCTGAAACAAGACAATGGCCCTTTTCCTGGTCTGCCAGGAAGTTTTCTCTGGTGCTGGTAGGCCTGACACCTCCCTGTAGTGGCAATGGGATGGTTGGCTATCCCATAGCTTTTGTCAATGTCCCACTTGTCCAAAGGCTGTATAAAGAATGATTTCTGCTGCCTGGTAAAAATAGATCTGAAATTTGCAGGTAAATGTTTGGAACTAGAAAAGATCATCCTGAATGAGGTGTCCCAGAAGTAGAAAGACACACAGGGTATGTATTCACTCATAAGTGGATACT
>JAQQSO010007698.1:0-10451 GCA_028658305.1 Pachyuromys duprasi | reverse complement strand
GACTTCTTCTATTTCCTTCGGGGATATAGGTCTATTCAATCTTCCTATCTGATCTTGGCTTAATTTAGGTAGGTGGAATCTCTCAAGAAAATTGTCCATTTCATTGAGGTTTTCAAATTTTGTGGCATATAGGTTTTGGTATTAAGACCTAATGATTGTTTGGATTTCCTCCATGTCTGTAGTTATGTCCCCCTTTTCATATCTGATTTTGCTGATTTGGACCATTTCTCTCTGCCTTTTTGTTAATTTGGGTAGAGGTATGTCTGTCTTGTTGATTTTCTCAAAGAACCAGCTCCTGGTTTCATTGATTCTTTGAATGGTTTTATTTGTTTCTAATTGATTGATTTCAGTCCTGAGTTTGATTATTTCCAGCCGTCTGTCTGCTCCTCTTGGGTGTATCTGCTTCTTTTTTTTCTAGGGCTTTCAGTTGGGCCATTAAGTTGCTTGTATGAGATGTTTCAAATTTCTTCCTGAAGGCTCTTAGTGCTATGAACTTTCCTCTTAGCACTGCTTTCATTGTGTCCCATAAGTTTGGGTATGTTGTGCTTTCATTTTCATTGGATTCTAAGAAGTCTTTAATTTCCTTCTTAATTTCTTCCCTAACCAAGCTGTCCTTGAGTAGCAAGTTTTTCAGTTTCCATGTATGTGCAAGCCTTTTGTTATTTCTATTGTTGTTGAGATCCAGCTTTAGATTGTGATGGTCAGATAGGATACAAGGGATTATTTCAATCTTCTTGTATCTGTTGAGGCTTGCTTTGTGACCAACTATATGGTCTATTTTGGAGAAGCTTCCATGAGGTGCTGAAAAGAAGGTATACTCTTTTGCTTTAGGATGAAAGGTCCTGTAGACATCTCTTAGGTCCATTTGGTTTAGGGTGTCTGTGAGTGCCCTTGTTTCTCTGTTTTGCTTCTGACCGGATGATCTGTCCCTTGCTGAGAGTCGAGTGTTGAAGTCTCCCACTATTAGGGTATTGAGATCAATGTGTCATTTCAATTTTAATATTGTTTGATTTACATATGAAGCTGGTCTTTTATTTGGGGCATCAATGTTCAAAATTGTGATGTCCTCCTGTTGGAATTTTCCTTTGATGAGAAGGAAGTGCCCCTCCTCATCATTCTTGATTAACTTTGGTTGAAAGTCTATTTTATTACATACTAGGATTGCTACCCCAGCTTGTTTTCTGGGTCCATATGCTTGGGAAATGATTTTCCAGCCTTTTACTCTGAGGTAGTGTTTATCTTTGTTGCATAGGTGCGTTTCTTGGATGCAGCAGAATGTAGGATCCTGTTTCTGCAGCCATTCTGTTAGTCTGTGTCTTTTTATTGTAGAGTTGAGTCCATTGATGTTGATAGATAATAGTGACCAATGACGGTTAGTTCCTTTTATTGTGCAGTTGGTGGTCTTACTGTGATTCATTGCTTTTTTTGTTGTTGTTGTCATTGGGAAATTATCTGTATCCTATATTTTCTTTGGTGTAGTTGTTTCTGTTGGACTGAAGTTTTCCTTCTAGTACCTTCTGAAGGGTTGTGTTGTTGTGTAGCTATTGCATGAATTTTGTTTTGTCATGGAAATTTTTGTTTTCTCCATCTATGTTGATTGAAAGGTTCGCTGGGTATAGTCGTTTTGGTTGGCATCTGTGTTCCCTTAAAGACTGCATGACTTCTGCCCAAGCCCTTCTGGCTTTCATAGTTTCTGAGGAGAATTCTGGTGTGATTCTGATTGGTCTACCTTCATATGTTACTTGACCCTTTTCCCTTGTTGCAGTTAATATTTTTTCTTTGTTTTGTAGGTTTAGTGTTTTGACTATGATGTGACCAGAGGTATTTCTTTTCTGGTCTAGACTATTTGGTGTTCTGTAGGCTTTTTGTATGTTTTTTGACATTTCTTTTTTTAAGTTGGGAAAATTTTCTTCTATGGTTTTCTTAAAATTATTT
The DNA here is from genome assembly GCA_028658305.1 of Pachyuromys duprasi. Taxonomy (NCBI): domain Eukaryota; kingdom Metazoa; phylum Chordata; class Mammalia; order Rodentia; family Muridae; genus Pachyuromys; species Pachyuromys duprasi. The sequence goes on along the minus strand of JAQQSO010007698.1, from coordinate 8,516 downwards.
TCTTGTCCTTGGAGCCTGGAGTCTTCTTTTTCATCTATTCCAATTATTCTTAGGTTTCATCTTTTGATGGCATCCTTAATTTCTTTGATGTTTTGTGTTTGGGATTTTTCCGATTTTTTATTTTCCTTGAGTGAGGAATCCATTTCAGCCAGCATATCCTCAGCTCCCGAAATTCTCTCTTCCATCTCTTGTATTCTATTGTTGATGCTTACCTTTGTGGTTCCTGATCTTTTCTCTAAGTTCTCCAGTTCCAGGTTCTTCTCCCTTTTTGTCTTCTTTATAGTTTCTAATTCCGTTTTCATGCTTTGTACTGTTTCCTTCAACTGATTGACTGTGTCTCCTATTTTGGTTGTTTCCTCTCTGTCTATCTTTGATTGTTCCTCTATGTGGGCAGTTAATTTCTTCTCCATTTCTTTGAGGGCCTTGTTCATATCCTCTTTTTGTCTCTCCTCTTATTCCTCCAATATCTGCATAATCAAAGCTTTAACATAAATTTCCTGTGTCCCGGCTGAATTAAAATCTCCACTGCTTTTGGAAATTTCTGGTGGGGCCATGGTGTCCTGATTTTTGTTGGGTGAGTTCTTTCACCGATTTCTGGGCATTTGTTTATATATAATCAGGGAGCTGTTTGTGCTTTAAGGCTGTACCTAGTCTGAAACTGTCAATCTCTTGTGTCAAGAGTATTCTTCAAGAAGATCAGGGATTTCCGGTGGTTTGTTAGTGTGTGTTTAGTCTCAGTTGGACTCTATTGTGGGTTCTGTGTGCCTGGCTTCCTGCTCTGTGCTAGAAGCTGTGAACACTGCAGGCTGGCCATCCCTCTGGTCTGGAGGTTTAGCTCCTCAGTCTTTTGAGATGTCAGCTGGGGGTTGTGTGCTCTGCCCTGGGCTTGCTGCTAAGGGCCCTCCCCTGGAATGGAGATTTGGCGCCCCTTCTGGGCCAGGGGCTGTGCACCATGGTCTGAGATGATATTTGGGGCACACACAGTGGGTTTGGGTTGGTGTGCCTCTGCTGAATGCAGGGCTGTCAGAAATGGCGCCCGAGGCCTTCTCTGTCTGGCTGGTGGACACACACAAGGACTGAGGTTTTTGCTGGTGGATGCATGCACTGTTCGCCCTCAGTGTGCGGTCTGGTCAAAATGGTCCCCGGACTCTCTCAGTCTGGGGTGGCTCCGGCAATCGGTGCACACCTGCTGCACACCTGCGGGTCAAAGCAGAACTAGGGTTCCTCCCCGACTTGCCTGCGGACCCACACATGGACAGAGGGACTTGCTGGGGGACGCGTGCGCAGTCTGGTCAAAGAGGTCCCCTGACCCTCTCAGCCTGTGGTGGTTCATGAGATCTGTGTGAGCCTGCCGCACCCCCATGGGTTGAAGCAGAACCCGGGTGCAGTGTGCGCTCGCAGTGTGCAGGTCAGTGAAAATGGTACCCAGTTCCTCCTCAGACTGTCCGTGAGACTATGTGATCCAGTCTATTATGGAGGATGCGGGCGCCCAGTGTGCCTGCTCTTCTAGATCAGAGCTGTGTGCCGCTGGTCACCCAGAGTTTTTTCCGGGTAATAACTGGGTGTCCCTAGGGTTTCCCCACTTGATTTTCTCACCGTAGGAGTTCTGCTCACCTGGCAATCACAAATGCTGTTGTTTTAGGTCCCAGAGTTCAGTCTCCTGGTCGCTGGGTTGTTTCTGCTGTCCTACTCCTCAGACACATTGTCCTCTCATGGCAGCCATCTTGGATCTCCCATGGGGAGTTTTTTATTAAGTGTACAAAGTCCATTTTTCAGATGGGTATTCATTCTTTCCATTAACTTGAAACAGATTCAGTATGAGTTGTATAGTCCCTAAGTCCTCACTACCCTCCCCTCCCCAAGTGATTAGAAATTACAGAAAAACTGATGAAAACAGAAAGATTGAAATTTTAAAAATACAGCTAATACCACTTATAAGTGACTGTATACATTCCTGTCTTTCTGTTTCTGGGTTACCTCACTCAGGATATAGCCACCAGCAGACCTAAAGAAGCTAAACTCTAAGGAGGAACCTAGGGAGGCAGCTTAAATCTCATTTAGAATGGCAAACAGGATAGACACTAGAAAAGGTGGAAGAGAGAAAACCGGATGGTAGCATAATATAGAGGGTCCTCTGAAATGATTCGCCCAACAGGGGATCTAAGCAGATGCTGAGATTCAGGAACAAACTTTGGGCAGAGCACAGGGAGTTTATGGAGGAAGAAAGGGATGGGAATAGAGGGACATGGAGGGGACAGGAGCCCCACAAGGAGACCAATGAAACTAAAAGATCTGAACCCAGGGGTTCTACAGAAACTGTTGGACCAACGGAGGACCATGCATGGAAAGGACCTAGATGCCCTTCTCAGATGTAACCTATTGGCAGCTCAGTCTACATGTGTATCTCTGAGTGAGGGGAGCAATTGCTGCCTCTATCATGAACTCAGCTGACTTCTCTTTGATTACTTGCCCCTGAAGATGCAGCCTTGTCAGTCCACCGATGAAGAGGATCCAGACAGTCCTAATGACAATCCTTATGGCAATGGTGGTGAATGTCCCCTTTCAGTGGACTAAGGGAAGGGGATGGGCTGAAGAGGGATGGAGGAAGGAACTTGGGGGAGTTGAGGGAGAGGCCTTGGGATATGTAATAAATTGTGAAGAAAAAGATTAAAATTAAAAAACTCAATGAAGATAGGGAGGCTAACCTTCCTCTCTTGTGAGTTGGAATGGTGGAGTGTAGGTGTTCAGCTTCCTCAGACCCAATCAATCCTTAAAGCAGTGACTTCTCCATCTATTCCCTAGCAACACTCTTGGTCAGGTGGTCCCCATGGCTGCTAAAATTTCATCTTTACTGTGATCTGTGAAGGAGCTACATTTATTTTCTCTAGTGTGTGCAGAAATCAAAATGTGGAGCATTCTCATCTGCAGTGTATGGTAACAGTGCCTACTTCTGAGAGTGAGAGGGACTGACTCAGATAATCCAATGAGCCTCAGATGCAGACCTTGTAGAGATTTCTATCATTGCCAATGGACTCTTAAATAAGAATTTATTTTAAAATATTTGGGATGCTGGAGACAATGGCTTAGCAGTTAAAACCGCTTGTTGCTTTTGCATAGAACCTGAGTGCAGTTGCCAGCATCTGCTTTAATACCCTGCTGGGTAGAGTCTTTCAGAGACCCTCTGTGGTAGGCTCCTGTCCTGTCCCTTGTTTTCTCCCTCTTCAAATGTTTATACTGTTTGCCTTTCTGATTGAGGATTGGTCATCTTACCCAGGATCCTCCTTCATGCTTATCTTCTTTTGGTGTACAGATTTTATTATGTTTATCCTATACTGTATGTCTAATATCCACTTATAAGTGAATATATGCCATGTGTGTCTTTCTGCTTCTCAGGATAATCTTATTTAGTTCCCATCATTTGCCTGCAAATTTTATGAGTTCTTTGTTTTTAATTGCTGAGTAGTATGCCATTGTGAAAGTGTACCACAATTTCTGTATCCATTCCTCAGTTGAGGGACATCTGAGTTGTTTCCAGATACTGGCTATTATAGGAATAAAGCTGCTATGAATATGGTTGAGCAAATGAGACATCTCATACAAGCAATTTTAAATTTTAATGATATACCTAAAAGCCTTAGAAAATAAAAATGAAATAAGCAGACACACCCAAGAGGAGTAGATGATTGGAAATAATTAATTATAATCTATTTTGAATATTGAATAAATTAATTATTTAATATTTTATTATATTGCTCTGTTTCTCTGTCTGTCTTTCTGTCTGTCTTTCAGAGTTTGCATTGTTTGTGTAGTAGCTCTCAGAGGACAAAAGGACAATTCACTACTCTGTTCTTCCTACCATGTGGATAGAACTTATGTTGTCAGGTTTGTGGGCAGCATCTTTATGTGCTGACTCCTTTCCATAGTCCAAAGTGTTTAATCTTTTTGACAAATGATTATAGTATCTTTGTAACCAAAGATAGGACATTTCTTGCAGTTTCCTTCAGAAATTCTTTACAAATCTACAAACTAGAATCAGCCAGCTTTTGGCTCAAACACTCAAGGTCTCATCACTGAGCAACAAATTCCATCTTGTTATTTGCTATGGCATCTACTCAGTCCCAGAAGAGGAAAGTTCTACAAGAAACTTAATTAGGAAAAGAAAACTCAAACCAACCCTGCAAACACTGAAAATGAATTTACCACCCCTAATATGAGAACGAATGTCTCTGTTGAAAATCAGGATGTGCTCTACTCATGTAAAACCAGCACAAAATCATCGAATGTACTAAATTCTGAATGTGATGAGAAGATGGATGCCTTATCCATCTATCTGTCTGTCTGTCTATCTAACTATTTTGCCAAATGAGGCATTGTATCTCCATTATGAGCATCTCCTAAGTAGTTAAATGCAGTTCTCACTGTCAATGGATCCCAAAATTTGCCTGTTTGTACCAAATATATCCATTTGTGCATGATCCATGCATAGCCCCCGAGTCCAGACTTTTGGGCAATTCTGTAGAATAGCTAGTAGAAATTCCCTGTTCCTTCTTGTACGTGCTGTGCATAAACTGAACATTGGCTTTCCCTGGGTAACCTTGAAGAAAGCTTTGAACTGTGCAGCAATCACAATCCATCACAATTGCCAGTGACCTGGGACAAATCAAAGTATGACTTATAGTGACTAGAACTGGTAAATCCATATGATGCAGATCTCAATTTATTCTCCAAGGTCACTTAGTAGGAGCACAAAGCTGAGCACAGCAATGGTGGAAAAAAGCATGAAGGAAGTCTGACAGTTCCGTCTACTCATACAATAGAACCGGAGTCATCACATCATTGTCACTTTCTGAATTCTCATTTTCACGTTTCAAACACATATTCAAACAGGTTACACACACTGAGGAATGTTGCAGTATAGCTCCAATACAAGGTTTGACTTCCAGAAGCGATTTTGAAAGACAGAGATAAACCATTGGCATTGCAAATTTTTAATTCAACATTTAAATGAAAATTTCAGTGCTTTTCATGTATTTAGTTTCTAATAAATCATTCTTATATCTTTTTACAAAAACATTCTTTTTATTTATGTACAAAAATTATTTTTAAATGTTTTATTATTATCATTTATTACAATTTATTCAATTTGTATCCTCCTCTCTTGTCTCCTCCCAACTGTACCCTGCTTCCCTCTTCTCCCCTTACGCCCTTCCCCTAGTCCACTGTTAGGTGAGGTCTTCCTTCCCTTCTGTTTGACACTAGACTATCAGGTCTCATCAGGACTGGTTGCCTTGTCTTCTGTGGCCTGGCAAGACTGTAACCCCCAGGTGTAGGTGATCAAAGAGCCTGCTGTTGAGTTCATGCCAGAGAAAGGCCCTGCTCCCATTATTAGGGAATACACTTGGAGGCTGAGTCTAACGGCTACCTGTGAGCTGGGGTTTTAGGTCCTCTGCATGCATTGTCCTTGGTTGGTTATCAGTCTCTGCAGGTACCCCAGGGTTCAATTTTTATTTTTGCTTGTGTTGGTCTCCTTTAGAAACTCCTGTCCCCTCCAGGTCTTTCTATCTCTACCTTCTTTCATAAGATTACCTGCACTCTGCCCAAAGTTTGGCTATGAGTATGGCCTCTGCTTCAATACCTTCATCAGTAGGTCTTGCAGAGGCCATCTGTGGTAAGTTCCTTTCTTGTTCCCTGTCTTCTCCTGCTTCCAATGTCTATCACATTAGTCCTTCTGAATGAGCATTGAGCATCTTCTCTAGAGTCTTCCTTGTTGTTTAGCTTCTTCAGGAGTGTATGTTTTAGTATATTTATCCTATATTATATGGCTAATATCCATATGAATGAGTATATACCATGTGTGTGTTCCTGATTCTGGGTTACTTCATTCAAGATGATCTTGTCTAGTTCCCACCATTTGCCTGAAAATTTCAAGGTTTACTTTTTTAGTAGCTCAGTAGTATTCCATTATGTAAATGTACCACAATTTCTGTATTTAATCCTCCAGTAAGGGACATGTAGGTTGTTTCCAGCTTCTGGCTATTACAAATAGTTACTACAAACATGGTTGAGCAAATGTCCTTGTTGTGTAGATGAGCATATTTTGATATATGCGTAGGAGTGGTATAGCTGTATCTTGAGGTAACACTATTCCCAATTGTCTGATAGAGTGCCAGATTGATTTCCAAAGTGGTTGTACAAGTTTACATTCCCACTATCAATGGAGGAGAGTTCCCCTTTCTCCACATCCTCTCCAGCACAGTGAGGTATCCCAGAAGCTGAAAGACACACATGGTATACACAAACTTATAAGTATATAGTGGATATTATAGTATTATAGTGAATATTACACTTATGGTATATAGTGGATATTAAACATAAAATATAGGATAATCATACTAAAATCTGTACACCTAAGGAATCTAAACAAGAAGGAAGACCTTGGATAATATGCTCAATTTTCATTCAGAAAGGCAAATGAGATAGATATCAGAAAAGGGAGAAAACAGGGAACAGGATAGGAGCCTACCACGGAGGGCCTCTGAAAGACTATACTCAGCAGGGTATCAAAGCAGATGCTGAGGCTCATAACCAAACTTTGGGTAGAGTGCAGAGAATCCTATGAAAGAAGGGGGAGATAGAGAGACCTGGAAGGAACAGGAGCTCCACAAGGAGAGCAACAGAACCAAAATACCTGGGCACAGGTGTATTTTCTGAGACTGATATTCCAAACAAGGACCATGTATAGATCCTGTGCACAGAAGTAGCCCATGGCAGCTCAGTGTCCATTAGGATTCCCCAAGAATAGGAACAGGGACTGTCTCTACATGAACTCATGGGCTGGCTCTTTGATCATCTCCACCTGAGCAGGGATCAGCCTTAGCAGTTCACAGAGGAAGCCCAAGAAGCCAGTTCTGATGAGATCTGATGGACTAGGGTCAAGTGGAAGGGAAGAGGACCTTCTCTATCATTGGACTGGGGAGAAGAAGAGGGAGGGAGCATGGGATTGGGAGGTTGTGAGGGAAGGGACTACAGCTGGGATACAAGTGAATAAACTGTAATTAATAAAAATTAAATTAAATTAAATTAAAAACATAAAAGATGCAGTGAGAATATAGACCATGTCTACTGCACCCAGACTTACATGGATTGATAAGATCTGAACTCCTGCCATCTTGCTTGCCCAGCAAGCACTCTCTCCACTGATTCATTTTTGACACCCACATTGAATAGTTTTAACTAGGAGTGTTTCTGAGAACCCTGAAAATTGCAACACATTTGTATAGCTTCTAAACACAATACTGAGTCTACTAACAATAGATTTGTATGGACTAAGACATGGAAATGGTTTGTGGTGAGCTTAAAATATATGCAGTCTTAGAGACTTAGTTAAAAATTCCTTAAGTTGTTATATAGACCCAAAAATCCACACAAAGATGAATTCTCATGAACATTCATCTGAGTCATGCTTTGATTATATTTTCCAGGTTAGAGGACAGACAATTAGCATCCCTTTTTGCTATCTTCACTAATATTCAGTTTAGTTGTGTAGCCAGGAAACTGCTGGTTGTTAGGTTTTCTTCTCTCTCAAAGATGTGGCACCATGAAATCTTCTTGATTTGTTGAATCAGGATGGTACTTTGTATATGTTAAAATACTCTCAGATTTAACATATTCTTCCCAGCTCAAGTCACCATGGGTAGAGTCTCTGATCTGAGTGAGGCTTACTGAGCAGGAGTCAGCAATTTTCATTGACATTCCTAGTAACATTAAGTCCTCCATGACCTAGTGCTCAGCTGGCTTTTCATTTGCATTCTATCCTGGCTCAAAGAGAGGTGATTATCTGTCCTGGATTGCTTCTTGCACAGTGTTGATTTAGTGGTAGCACTGGGCTATATAATTTATGTTCTCTTTGGCCCTGTAAAGGCTTGGCTTATGTGGTGTACAAAGTGACTAGCATTTTTGACACTTTGGCCCTAAATCAGATAAGAGCAGTAAAGGAAAACTCTTGCTCTAGAGATGTTAATTCCATAGTGTTAATTCCAGTGATGGTGAAGTACACTCTACATGAGGTAGACCATTTTCTATATCGTGTGATTTGGGAGGAGACTATAGAGAATGTTATTATATTCGATAAAACCTATAATGAATTGATATTTGTGTTATATATACATTTATATATGTATGTTTCCGTATGGTCTATATATTTATAGCTAGCATAGAGATTTATTCATAGCAGGTATATTTTGACGTTTGAAAGTTTGAGTAAGTGAATTTGCTAAGCATGTAGCAAGAAATATAAAAGAATGAATAACAAGTAGCAGATTGAGGGAGCAGATAGATAGTAAAACATCAAAATGGACACTTAAAACATCCTGCTCCATCCCTGACCTCAAGCTGTACTACAGAGCAATAGTAATAAAAGCTGCATGGTATTGGCATAGAAACAGAACAGTGGATCAATGGAACCAAATAGAAGACCCAGAAATGAACCCACACACCTATGGAAACTTGATTTTTGA
>JAQQSO010007697.1:0-10451 GCA_028658305.1 Pachyuromys duprasi | reverse complement strand
AATGATTTAAAAAAAATGGTCATGAACTCAGTGGCTGGCTCTTTGACCTCCCCACTCCCCTGTGGGAGGAGCAGCCTTACCAGGTCACAGAGGAGGACAATGCAGCCAGTCCTGAGGAGACCTGATAAGCTAGGGTCAGATGGAAGGGGAGGAGGACCTCCACTATCAGCCGACTTAGAGAGGGGAATGGGAGGAGATGAGGGAGGGAGGGTGGGATCGGGAGGGAATGAGAGAGGGAGCTATAGCTTGGCTACAAAATAAATAAACTGTAATTAATATAAAAATAAAAATTTAATTAAAAACAACTTAAGAAATAATTTATATTATTATTCATTGATAGACAATTTGCCTTATTGAAAACATAAAGAAACTGTAATCGTTTTATATGATAAAAATATGGTCAGAACAAGGTCAGGAAAAAAAACTTAGTAAGATAATGAAGGGGGAAACTTCAGTGATAGAGACAAACTTCTGCATCACACCTGCAGTGCGCAGGGCGCCGTGGCACGTGTAAAACCCATGTTCCATTTATAAACACTAGCATTTAATTGACTGAAGATTGTTATAACAGTTCGATCTTCAGAAATAGGTTTCTAAAAATTCAGTATTTGGGGGAAGCCAAGGAGAAACTCTTTTTTTCCTTGAAAAATTCACAAATAATGTTTTGTTTCATCTGCCCTGGGAAACAAAGAAGGAAGCAGTGTTGCTGTGACATCATACTTTAGAGTCAGTGAGACAGGGTGTGCTCTGTTCCTAGCACTAAGGCATGCTTGTGAGCTCAAACAGGCACCAAAAGTAAAGCACCGCTGTTTCTGAAATGGAGCCTGCAGAAGCCAGGACCTGGGTAACCCGTTACTCTAGCTTGTTCGTGCTGGTGCCTCTCCGCTGGTACTGGGAAATGACAGCCCAGCTAAGCACAAAACAAAAGTTTCCCAGAGATGGAAAATCCCTCACTTATTTTTTTTCAGAAAGTGTTTACTTCTCACCTACCTTTCCCTTTGAATCACATCTTCAGGCTGCTCTGATGGCAGCAAATTATATTCACATGGAGGAGATGATGCCGGTATCAGCAGTGTTCCCAGGGGCAACAGTGGCTTGAGCTGGTACCAGCAGCTTCTCCCAGGTCCTACTTAGAAGTATGAAATAGATGCCATCACTATTTCTATTTAGATGCGCTGTTCTGTCCAGATGTCAAGGTTGCTGCCACCTAAGTGGGTTTATGCAGTAGGGAATTTGAGGAATTCTTCCTCAAATTCTTCATTTGCAGCCCATCAAGGTTTTGGACATTGTATGAGCATTACACTGGGAACCAAGAGCAACACTATATGAACCACTCCCTAGGTGGGAGAAAATTGTTCCTTCCTCTTTTGATAATGATATCTGTGATGGGTACTAGTCATTTTCAGAATGGTGACTCCTCCATACATGCCTTTTGATCAAAGTTCACTTGCACTGTGAGAGAATGTAGAGGGGCCTTCTCCTAGCTATGCAGACATACTTCATTTTTATGTGGGTTCTGGAGATTGTCCTTGCTGTATCCCAACAAAATGAGGTGCTAGAGAACACTGTTCTGAAGTTTTGAATAGAAAAACTGAAATGAGCATCAGTTCCTGCTAGAAGTCTTTCTACAGTTGACTCTGGGACTCCCCAGTAAAAAGTGACATATACAGGACAGGAGCCTACACAGAGGGCCTCTGAAAGAATCCACCCATCAGGATATCGAAGCAGGTGCTGAAAGTAATAGCCAAACTTTGGGCAGAGTGCAGGGAATCTTATGGAAGAAGGGGAGATAGAAAGACCTAGACAAGACAGGAGCTCCACAAGGAGACCAACAGAGCCAAAAAAAAATATCTGGGCCCAGGGGGTCCTACAGAGACCAATGCACCAACCAAGGACCATGCATGGAGAGGGCCTAGACCCCTCCACAGATATAGACCATAGGCAGCTCAGTCTTCATGCAGGCTCCCTAGTAAGGGGATCAGGGGCTGTCTCTGACATGGACTCTGTGATTGGTTCTTTGATCACCTCTCTCTGGAAAGGGGCAGGCTTGCCAGGCCACAGAGGAAGAAGATGCAGCCAGTCCTGATGAGACCTGATAGGCTAAGGTCAGATAGTAGGGGGAGGAGGACCTTCCCTATCAGTGGACTAGGTGAGGGGCATAGGGGGAAAAGAGGGAGGGAGGGCGGGATGGGGAGAAGATGAGGGAGGGGCCTACAGCCAGGATACAAAGTAATAAATTGTAATAAATAATAAATCAATTCAAAAGAAAAGAGTACTGTCAGCAAAAAAAAGTGGCACATGTGAATATCTGCCCCTGCTTATCATCTAATAGTACATGTGTGTAAACTCTACAAATAACTCAGAAAACCATTTGAAACAGACTTATTATGTGTAATAGGGACTTCGCAACATGTTTAGTCTTCTCAAAGATACTATAACTTATGTTCAAAGTAGACCTTAAAATCACCTAATGTAAGATGCCATGATGTACATTGATCTAATTTGAACATAAAACTGCACTTGGTTCTATCACACACAGCCTTGTTCCAGGACAGGCATCTTTTCTCCGGGTATAAAAATTGTTGATAAAATAACAGCAATGATAATAAAAGGTTTACTCTGCTCCATGTCTGCTAAACCTGTGGAACTATAGCCTATTTCTCAAACCAGGTCTAAGGATAATTGCTTCATTCCTAAATTCCCACCATAGCAATTACTTATCACCAGTCCCTCTCCTATCCTGAGACCTGTACTCTTCTTTGTATAAGGCCTCTCCCACCACTTCATGCAGGGCTGATTCCTTCTTTGCCTTTCACATCCCCTCTCCGTATCCTGCCCAGGCCATTTCATTACTTAATACAAACTTTAGAGTGCTTAAAATATTTTTCTCAGAGTACTCCATATAGAAGCTCTGTGAGGATCAGAGCTATGTCTCTACAGAAAAGGTGATATGAGATTTTCCTGAAATCCATCTAATTCCAACTAGTTTTATGGCAAAGCAGATACAAAGTAACTCTAAACAACTGATGAATCAACCAAGGACCATGCACAGAGAGGACCTAGACTCCTCAGATGTAGCCCATAAGCAGTTCAGTCAACACGTGGGTTCTCTAGTAAGGGGAGCAGGGACAGTCTCTGACATGAACTCAGTTGCCTGCTCTTTGACCACCTCCCCCTGGTGTGGTGCCTTACTAGGCCACAGCGGAAGATGATCCTGGCAGTCCTGATGAGCCCTGATAGGCTAGGGTCAGATTGCAGGGGAAGTCACTGGACTAGGGGCAGGTGATGGGAGGAAAAGGGGGAGAGTGAGACTGGGAGGAGATGAAGGAGGGGGCTATAACAGGAATACAAAAATGAATAAATTATAAATAATAATAATGATGAAAAATAAATTGTGATAGTGGCAAAAGAAGTAGCTCTAAACCATATTCACTTATAACTCACTGCCATTCCCTTCCCTATTACGCAGCAACTGTTTCAAGGGCTGAATGAATGCTAGAAAAGATTCACATTTTCTAATGACCTTGGGAAATGGACACTGAACTCTTGAAAAGCAGTCTGTGAATACAGAATGTGGGAAGGATTATTATTTATAAGCTAGGACATGTACTCTCTACACCCTGGTGGTTTGGGCAATAAAACTGACTAATTCCATGATGGATGTCTTGATAAAAGTGTGTGAATGGGTCTTTATATGTTGTGTTTTAAGCTTGCTGTTTTGGGCATCAATTAATAACACTAGATGTAATCACTATTTCTTAACTCAAGGATTATTTTCCTGCCCATTGGTAAAATATCACTTCCTTCACTTCTGAAGTAATTTTATGATGAATTAAACAAAAACAAACTGTAAACTATAGCCTCATTTGGGCTGTAAACTTTCTACAAGTAAATATACAGTCTTTCTTGGTCCCATATTACTATCCCCAAAAGGGCAAGTGTGAGAAGTAAACTGCCCATTCCATTCAAACTCTCAGATTATAATGGCTTCCTGACCAATCAATGAAGAAAATAACATTCACAGTCTGCCAGTGGCCTTCTAGCATTTAAAACTGAAAACAAAACAGTAAGAGCATGATGTGAGCTCTTTGTAACTTAGGACATAGTTTGAACTATTCCTGCATTTCTGGGATGAAGCTGATTTAATCATTCTGAGTAATCCTTTTGATGGGTTCTTGAATTCCACTTTCAAGTATTTTAATTAAGAATTTTTATATCCATATTCAAAAAGATATTGGCTTATGATGGTCTTTTTTTGTTCAGTCATTGTGTTTTTAGTACTAAAGAAATTCTGGCTTCATGAAAATAATCCGGAAATGTTGCTTCCTTTTCTGTTTTGGATAATAGTTTCAGGAGTATTGGCATTAACTATTCTTTGAAGTTCTGCTACAATTCAGCACTTTACTCATCTGGCCATGAGCTCTTTCTAGTTAGGAGATGTTTAAGGACTGTTCCTATTCCTTTCCATATTACGAATCTATTTAAATTACTTATGTAATCTTAATTGAACTTTGGTGTGCCATATATAGCTACAAATTCATCCAGATTGTTTTTAGATTTTAGTTTAATGGAATATGAATTTCTAATGTTAACTCTGTCTATTTCTTCAGTACTCTTTGTAATGGCTTCTTCTTCATCTCCAGCTTTAAGAATTTGGATCCTTCCACTCTTTCTTTTGGTAAATTTAACTAAATGTTTGCCATTTTTATTAATCTTTTTAAAAACCTAACTTTTTTCATGGATTCTTTGTATGTTTTAAATTTCTTTTTCATTCATTTCAGCCCTGATTTTTATTATCTCGTATGCGAAGAAATGTTTGTTCTTCATTTTCCAAGTCCTTTATGGACATCATTAAGGTATTAATTTACAATATCTCAATGTTTTGGGCATAGACACTTAGCTGAGTAAGACTGATGATTACTTTCCTCTTCTGACATGCTTAGCACCTCCAAGTACTATCAAAGTCAGGTCTGGCTTAACTGAGTCACATAGATTTTGGTATGTTTATATTCGTTTTCACTCATTTATTATTCAGGAGAATGTTGTTTAATTTCCACGAGTGTATGTACTTTCTGTGGTTTCTATTGCTGTTGCTATCTAGCTTTATCTTACGGTGGTCAGACAGAATAAAAAAATGTTATTTCAACTTCTCTATATTTGTTGAAAGTAGCTTTGTGTTCTAATATGTGGTTGATTTTAGAAGGGAGCTTCAGAATAGAGTGTATTCTTTAGTATTTGGGTGGGATGCTTTATACATTCTCTGTTAGGTCTTAATTTATGATGTCATTTAACTCCAGGGTTTCTCTCCTGAAATCAGTCATTATTACTCTGTTCAGTTTCATCTTTGAGTTAAGATCTAGTAGTGTTTCTTTCTAGTAGGGTTTCTAGTAGGGTACTCTGTGCTTGGCACATACATGTTTAATGAAATAATATTATGGTTTTGGATGTTTCATTTAATAAGTATTAATTGTCACTCCTTATTTGGCTTGAAATCTATATTTTTTCAGATATTTGAATGACTGTGTCTCTAATAGACAACCCAAGCTAACAGTGAACATGGTTAAGCAAGTGTGCCTGTGGTAGGATAAAGCATCATTTCGGTGTATGTCCAAGAGTGAATTTTTTTTTTTTGACCGTTCACACTGACTCAAGTAGCTGGAAAACCCTCCCTGCCTCTGGACGCCTTTGTAAACTTTGTGAACTCTCAAGGCAGAAGAGTGGCCAGGCTCTGTCAGAAGAACTCCAGCAGCCAGGCCCCAACCCCCAAGACTTCCCTAAAGGCCCAAATAATCATTTTCTAAGGGCTATAAACTGTTAATCCCAGCCCAGACATACCCAGACTCTGCCCTACAAAATGAACCACACCAATCCCTGAACAGGAAAACCCACCAATCCCTGAGCTCCCTCAAGCTCGGGACTTGAAATGCCACCAGTCCTTGCCCTGGAAAGCTCTGCCCTGGAAAGCTCTGCCCTGGAAAGCTTCATCGATCTCCTAAGGAAGCCCATAGAAGCCCTGTCTATTGTCCAGTTCCCTGCTGATTTTTTCCAGGGAGCACAGGCAGCCGCTCCTGCATTTGTCCTTCCAAACCCTAGATTCATCTTTTCCAATAAATCTCTTTTATGAGACGTGCTGCCTGGTGTCACTCTTTCATCGGAGATGGCCAAGAAGCACAGAAGTGGAGTGGGGCAGAGGCTCAGCCGGGGACACGCTACCTCGGGAGCTGCAATGCTAAGTAAGAGGAGAACGCTGAGTAAGTGGGGCTGATACCCTGTGCACTCCAGCTCAGCCAGGCATATCCTCCCTCCGGGCTGCAACACCTCTGCTGAGGAGGCTTCCTCTGAGAGCTGTGTGGTTCCTGGGCTCCTGTGTCTCAAGATACCCTTTCACTGACAGACTCTCCCACCTCAGATTTGTATGGTTCCGGGGCTCTTGAGCCCCAGGATACCTTTCCATATAAGCAGGAATACCAGTGGGTATAGCTGGATCTTAAGCTAGATTGATTTCCCTCTTTCTGAGGAGCCATCATCCTCATTTCCATAGTGACAAGTTTTTACTTCCATCAACATCTGCCTAGATGTCCCTCAACAGAAGAATAAATAAAGAAAATGTGAGACATTTACACAATGGAGCCTTACTCAGCTACTTTTAAAAATGGCATCAACAAATGTGCAGGCAAATGGAGGCAACTAGAAAAAAAAATCATCCTGAGTGAGATAACCTAGACCCAGAAAAATAAATATGGTATGTATTTGCTTATATCTGGATATTAGCTGTTAAGTGAATGATAACCAGTAAATGTAGCCACAGAGAAGTTAGGCATAGGGGAAAGGACTACAGGGTACATGTGGATATCCCTGGTAGAGGGAAATAGAATAGATTTTATAGGTGGCTTGAAGCCAGGAAGGGTAGAATGAGAAGATCAGGTGGAAGGGTGAGAAGAGATGGAATTGAAGGAGGGAATGGGTGTGGAGAGAGCTTGAATTGATGGGCATTTGAAAGGTGGTATGAAACCCTAGCGCAGCAGAAACTTCCTACAATATATTAAGACAGTCCTAACGAAGTCTCCAAATAATGAGGGAGACTGAACACCTAATGGTCATCTCTTTTCACCAAAGGAAGCTTCCAGTGCCAGGAAGGGGTTACATCCAATTGAATTGTTGGATTTCCTATGGAAATCTCCAAACAACCAATGCTGTTGCCAACACCATTGTGGTTGCTCTCCACACACTAACAGCAAGGCACTGCTGTTTAAGACACCTGCACAACTCACTGAACATGGAGAAGCTGAGGTGGTACCGACATAGAACCTTCACCTCTATGTGCAAGTGTCTATGACAAGAAAGGTACTCTGTAGGCTCCCAAAAGACAAAAGTAAACGGTAACCCAACCACAAAATATCTACAATTTATCCTGTCTGAAAAATATTCTAGGCAAATCATTGAACAAATCTTATAGGAGTAACCAACTGGTGTCTGATTTGTCTTAAAGCCCACTCCATGAAATGGAGCCCATGCCTGACATATCTTGGGTGATCAAGAATCAAAGTGTAGAAAGCCCTGAGACCAAGGACAAAATCAAATACTACTGTTCTAAAAAAAAATACAATACAATGATAATGTATTCTCATAATGGTATTCTGCTGTACTCATAGATCAGTGCCTAATTCCGCCACCATCAGAGAAGCCTTTTCCCTCAGCAGATGGGAACAAATTCAGAGACCCATAGCCAGAGAGAGAAAGACCTGGGAACACATATCTGTAAATGAGATGACTCCATGAAATCTCTCCTCTCAGAGTCAAGGGAATCCCGTGTAAGACTAGAAAATGTGTCAGAGCCAGCAAAATTGGAGGACACCTGATTTAGATCACATTAACTCACAGGAACTGAAGCAGAAATCACAGGGCCTTCACCAGTCTGACAAGGTATTCTGCGTATATGATGTACTTTCAGTTTAGAGCTTTTATGGGACTCCTCAGTGTGTGAATAAGGGGGCCTCTGATTCTTGTTTCTTCTCTTGGAGATCTTTTAGTTTTTATTGGATTAGCTTTTCCAACTTTGATATGATAGTTTTCATTTTACCTTATTATATTTCATTTGTTATCTTTTGTTCTTGTCTCCTAGAAGCCTGTTCTTTTTTCTTAATGACAGACAGAAAGGGAGTGGATCTTCATAGGAGGAAAGGTGGGGAGTAACTTTGAGGAGTAGAGGGAGGAATATCTGTATTCACATTATACTCTACAAGAAAAAATATGTTTAATAAAAGGGGAGAAAAATTTGCTATTTGAATTTCTTTTTTTGACATTGAACATTTCTTTTTTATTTTATGTTATTTTTAATTACTTTTATTTTTATTAATTACAGTCTATTCACTTTGTATCCCCCCTGTACCTCCTTCCCTCCTCCCCTCCCTATCCCACCTCCCTCTTCCCCACCTGTGTCCCTCTCCCAGTCCACTGAAAAGGGAGGTCCTCTTCCCCTTCCCTCTGATTCTAGTCTATTAGGTCTCATCAGGAGTGGCTGCATTGTCCTTTGTGGCCTGGTAAGGCTGCTCCCCTCTCAGGGGGAGGTGATCAAAGAGCAGGCCAATCAGTTCATGTCAGAGACAGTCCCTGTCCCCATTACTATGGAGGCCACTTGGACACTGAACTACCATAGGCTACCTCTGTGCAGGGGTTCCAGGCCATCTCCATGCGTGGTCCTTGGCTGGAGTATTAGTTTCAGAAAAGATCCCTGTGTCCAGACTTTTAGGATCTGTT
Source organism: Pachyuromys duprasi (assembly GCA_028658305.1). Taxonomy (NCBI): domain Eukaryota; kingdom Metazoa; phylum Chordata; class Mammalia; order Rodentia; family Muridae; genus Pachyuromys; species Pachyuromys duprasi. The sequence goes on along the minus strand of JAQQSO010007697.1, from coordinate 1,694 downwards.
GCTGTCCTTGTTGAGCTCCTGTCCTCTCCAGGTCTTATTATCTCCCACTTCTTTCATAAGATTCCCTGTACTCTGCCCAAAGTATGTCTATGAGTCTCAACATCTGCCCTGATACCATGCAGGGTAAAGCCTTTCAGAGGTCCTCTGTGGTAGGCTTCTGTCCTGTTCCCTGTTTTTTCTTTCCATATATTTATATTATCATCATCATTATTATCATTATTATTAATTACAATGTATTCACTTTGAATCCAGGCTGGAGCCTCCTCTCTTATCTCCTCCTAGTCCCTCCCCACCTCCCTCTTTTCCCCTCTATGTCTCTCCCCTAATCCACACTGATAGTGGAGATCCTCTCCCCCACTATCCGAGCCTAGCATATGAGGTATCATCAGGACTGTCTGGATCCTCTTTCTCTGTGGCCTAGTAAGGCCAGCTCACAGGGAGAAGTGATCAAAGAGAAGGCAACCCAGTTCATGCCAGAGACTGCCCCTGTTCCCCTTACTAGGAAACTCACTTGGAGACTGAGCTGCCCATGGGCTACATCTGAGCAGGGATCTAGGCCCTCTCCATGCATGGTCCTTGGTTGATTCATTAGTCTGCAGGCCCCCCTGGCCCCAGATGTTTTGGCTCTGTTGGTCTCCTTGTGGAGCTCCATTCATTTTCTAAACGCAGAGATGCACCATCATTTCCATTCATTTTTCTCAGCATCCAGAGCACCAAGAATTTGCTGACGAAGCTCTAGGTAATGCTCACAAATAAACACAGGGAAAGAGTAAGTAAATAAACTCTACCAAAATCGCAGCTTCTAGAAAAATCTGAGGATATTTTGAACCAAGAAAGAACAATGAATATTTAAAAATTCAAATACTTCTGTCAAAAACCCAGAAACTATAAAATTTAATCTAGAACAGAAACTGTTCACTAGATTATTGAAAATAGAATTATTGTTGGGTTCTTGAAAGTTTGAACAGCAAAAACATTATACAGTAAAAAAAAAAATGTTCAAATGAGATCCATGAGTAAAACTCAACAAATCTGTAAGAAACATTCAGTTTTAATTTTTAAAAAATCTGTATAAATTTAACTTTTTCACTACGGCAAAAAATCTACAGTCACTAATTAAAATAAAATTATATACATATTTTGGTATTTGGAAATGGAACTCAGATTGGGAACTTACTAAAAGTTGTAAAAATAATTATTAAATCCAGAGAAATTTCAATCTACAGAATATTACTAGACTAAAAGACAATCACCAAGAGATTCCGACATTCACCTTGTAATTGCAGTAAAAGGATTCACCCGTGTTGACTAGGGCTCATAGTGCTGGAAGGTACACTGCCTCATATAAGAGAAGAAAGGTAATCACCAATATCACCCAACTACAAAACCTCTGACCTACAGTAGCGACTTGCCTTAAGAATATAATGGCACGATATCGGTGCAAATGATACGGGCGTGGCATCCACTTTTTTTTTTAATTTAAAAAGTTCTCTTTAATAGTAGAATGTATCTAGCTCTAGTTAATGCTAAAAGAGTAGACAGCCTAAAACTATTTTTGTACTCCATACATGCAGTCTTCCTTAGGTCTCTTTTAGGCTCCAGGTTACGTATTAAACAATTTCAATATGGACTAGAGAGTTCAAGTCTATCCACTGAGCCAATTGGGAAATTATACAGCAAAGATATTCTTAGAA
>JAQQSO010007696.1:0-10452 GCA_028658305.1 Pachyuromys duprasi | reverse complement strand
TTATTTTTCCTTTCATAGAGAATCAGGAAATTTAATAATCTGAAAAAAGTAAACCCATTACAAATGCAGAACCAACTGACACTAAATCTATTATCAGACTCCAAGAATGAGCAAAGTGTATTCTATGACTATGTCGCTTGCTTCATAAAGTGGAAAATTGAAGAGTTATGAAATAAAATGCCATGTCTTTCTTTGCATCCAAAAAAAAAAAAAAAAAAGAATTGGGAATGAGATTGGAGCATTGAATCCTGGGAAAAAGAGGGAGAAGAAAAATTCTGCAGGTAGCCTACCTGATTTTCTGGCAGACTTTGCTCATTGGTTAGCGTGGGTTGTCTGCTGGAGTTAGGGACATAAATAAAGAGATGGGTGGAGAAAGGAGGTGAGGAGGGACTGGTTTATAGGATCACATGAGATGGGAGCCTGGGTAAATGGAAGGTTGCTCCTGGTGTTCTGTTAAGCTAGAGGAGAAACTGGGGGATAAGGTTTAAAGGGGAGCAGAGAGTGGTAAAGGTCTTGAGACGACTAAGCTGTTTCCCTGTTCTTTTGGGAAACAGTGTGTTCCCAATGAATGCCTGCTGGTTTTAGAGGCTGGGATAATGAAATAAGTTGAGGGAGGAAACCTAAAGGAGGACATCTTTGTGAACCATTGAGGATGTGGTCAGAGAGCAAAGGAAGGAACGGTGCAGCAGGCTGTTTGTTTTGTTTTGTTTTGTTTTTGCTATAAAACTTGGAATGAGACTGGGGGTTTGGATCCAGTCGTACACAGAGAGAAGTTTGCATGCAACCCACCTGGTTTTGTGACAGGTCTAGTGACAGCTTGTAATACACTGATTTTATTGCATTTGGTTTTCTTTAAAAAAATTTTTTTATTGTTTCAATTTATTCACTTTGTATCCAGCTGTAGCCCCCTCCCTTGTTCTCTCCAAAACCCATCCTCCCTCCCTCTTCTCCCCCATGCCCCTCCCTTAGTCTACTGATAGGGGAGGTCATCCTCCCCTTTCATCTGACCCTAGCTTATCAGGTCTCATCAGGACTGGCTGCATTGTCTTCCTCTGTGGCCTGGTACAGCTGTACTACCCCCAGAGGTGATCAAAGAGCCATAACCTGGGTTTATGTCAGAGACAACCCCTGCTTCCCTTCCTAGGGAACCCACTTGGAGACTGAGCTGCCATGGGCTACATCTGAGCAAGGGGACTAGGTTATATCCATGCATGACCCTTATTTGCAAAGAGAGGTCTTTGCAAAGACCCCTGGACATTTGATATTCTTCTATCAATTTCATTTTTATATTACAAACAAAGAGTCAAACACAAGTTTGAATGTATTAAACATGCTTAGTAAAAAAGGGGATGCAATTAGGCTCAGACAAATGTCTTCAGTATCACCTACTATCACATATTAAACTTGTACTTAAATTATTTTTTTTTTATAATGAGTGTGTTACTGGGAAGTGAAAGCAGCATGATGTGAGGTTTGTGCCAGTGAGCTTGACCCTTTCTCAACTTAAAGAAACATCTTAAATGTATACCAAATCTGCCTATTATTGATTTCTTTAACTTAGGAACCTTTGTAAAATGATCAGAAGGTGATTAGCAGCAATGATGGCAGCACAGGTAGCAGCATTTATGTACTGTGATATGAAGCCAGAAAAGCAGTGCTCTTTGCACTCACTGTTTGAATGTGTGCTATCCACATCTTTGTTTGACAAGGACTTTCCCATGTCAGAGATAACTACAGCTGAGCAGCAAGCAGCACAGTTAAGGCAGTTAGATTTTATTCAGACATACTCCTGAAGTAGTTGATAGACTTCAGAGCAAAGCGTAACTTTTCCTGTAGCAGAATGTAGGATCCTTTTCTATAATATGTTGGGATTTCATGGGTACAATTTTCTTGTCATAGCTTGGAGATATTATTTAGCAGCAGGCATCTTTTCCTGCTGACTCATACAATCTTCTTCCCCCTCTTCCACTATTTTCCATGAGTCTTAGGATGAAACAACTTCTCAAGTATCTGAGATTGACTTTGAACTACCTGGGTATGAGGATGACCACCAATTTCTGACTTTCCTGTTGTAGTCTCCTGAAACTTATGCAACCACCACAAGTACATGTAATACCGAGGATTAAATTTAGGGCCTTATGCATAGCAAACAAGCAGTCTACACACTGAGTTCCATTTCCTCAACCAAATATTTCTTTAACGCCCTCCCCATGCTCCATCAAATTCATGGCCCCCTACTTTACTAATTGTTATTGTGAGTGTATATGTAGGTTGTTTGTTTGTTTGTTGTTGTTGTTGTTTTGGTGTGTGTGTGTTCCTAAATATAACATACTAAGACTATATAATGTTATTACATGCATGTTTTATTTAGCACTGGAAAAACATTTGGTGTGCTCTTCCCTAGGGAAGACCACCTTTCCAGCTTTCAGCTGCATGTAGTTCATTGTGTAGGGTTATAGCTTTATGAGCTTTTCCCATCCCATTGACATGTCTATTGGTGTCTTCCTGTTTAGCTCACATTTTGCCATTTATGTTGTTGAGAGTGCTTTTATTTTTATTTTTATTAATTACAGTTTATTCACTTTGTATCCCCCCCCTGTACCTCCCTCCTTCCTGCCCTCCTAATCAACACCCTCCCTACCTCTTCCCTACTCTTGCCCCTCACCCAGTCCACTGATAAGTGAGGTCCTCCTCCCCTTCCCTCTGATCCTAGTCTATCAGGTCTCATCAGGAGTCGCTGTATTGTCTTCCTCTGTGGCCTGGTAAGGCTGCTCCCCACTCAGGGGGAGGTGATCAAAGATCAGCCCAATCAGTTTCTGTCAGAGACAGTCCCTGTCCCCATTACAATGGAATCCACTTGGACACTGAACTGCCATGGGATACCTCTGAGCAGGGGTTCCAGGCCATCTCCATGAGTGGTCCTTGGCTGGAGTATCAGTCTCAGAAAAGATGCCTGTGCCCAAACTTTTTGATCTGTTGATCTCCTTGTGTAGTTCCTGTCTTCTCCAGGTCTTACTATCTCCCTCTTCTTTTCTAAGATTCCCTGCACTCTGCCCAAAGTTTGGCTATGTGTCCTAGCATTTTCTTAGATACCCTGCAGGGTAGAGCCTTTCAGAGGCCCTCTATGGTAGTCTCCTGTCCTGTTCCCTGTTATGGGTGTAGCTTCTGATATTACTTGGATACATAATCTCATATCAAACTTCCTTGTCCTCTGACTTACAATTTCTCCACCACCTTTTCCACAATATTCCCTGATTCTTGGGTCTGGAAATGCTTTATAGTTGTACTCATTGGGACTGGACTATACAGCTCTCCTATTTGATTCATTGTGTCTGGTATATTCTTAGGAAGAGAAATTGTCAGCATCATGAGACCAGATGACCTAACGGTAAGCTCAGGAAAAATAGCTGCCAATATATAGAGAAAATTACCTGCTTAACCATTTCCATTTCAGAAAGAAGTCTCTCAGATTCTCAACAAAAAATTCCTCAGTGTAGATATGTGTGTCAGAAGGCAGAGAAAAGATTTATGATCTTATACTTTATAAAGTAAGCCATTTTAAGGAATAGTTCAAAAATAAATCTGTCACTTGATTTTGATGTGAACAAGAGTAAATATTCCTGGAAATGTTCAGTTTTCCCAGACAAACATTTCAAACATGAGGAGAAGTAGCTATTCTTAGGGGCATAGCTTTCACTTTTAAAGGATAAGCCAGCATTGAGTCAAGTCTCTGTATATAGTCTTGGTGAATTATTAAGTACTGACAGTTTTACAATAGATTTATAAATGCATCTTTATTTTGCTCTTGCTTGCATTTATTAATACATCTATCTTACAAATAGCTATAATAAATTAATGACAGCATGATATTTAATTTTGTTCATAATTTTTTAAGCATAGAATGTTTAATAGCTTAGGAAGTGATAATAAAAATATCACAAAATTGTATAATCCTTGCTTTTGTATAACTACGACTTTCAAAAGACAGATTAATGTGTCCTGAAATGTATAAGATAACAAGTCATTTGTCCTGTATTGACTCAAAATAATTTTGACATTGTACATATTGAAATGCTTTAATAAAATTTGATCTACATATAGAATTTCAGTTTTATTTGAAGTAAGCTTTGAGGAAGTATTTCAACAATCTTTGTGATTCATTAAAATATCTTTCCCTACCTTCCAGTTCGGAAGAATGGATCACACATTTTTGCTGTTGTTATATGCTTTTTAAATCAACAAAATTCAATGGATATTATGTAGAAAATAACCAGAAGATGACTCTGAAAGACACGTAGAAAATGGCATATGAGTAGAAAATTAGTGCTACAACACTGATAGTGGTGTATGTTTACTTATTACATTATACAAACTTTAAAAAAATTATTAATGACATTTTATTCACTTTGTATCCCCTCTGTAGTGCCTTCCCTCCTCCACTCCCAAGCCCTCCCTTCCTCACCCTTATCCACACATGTCCCTCCCAAAATCCACTGATAGGGAAAGTCTTCTTTTCCCTCCTTCTGATCCTAGTCTATTAGGTCTCATCAGAATAGGCTGCATTGTCTTCCTCTGTGGCCTGGTAAGGCTGCTCCCCCATCAGGGTGACGTGATCAAAGAGCAGGCAAATGAGTTCATGTTATAGGCAGTCCCTGTTCCCATTACTATGGAACCTACTTGGACACTGAACTTACATGGGCTACATCTGTGCAGGGGTTCTAGTTTATCTCCTTGCATGGTACTTGGTTAGATTATCAGTCTCAGGAAAGACCCCTGTACTCAGATTTTTTGATTCTGTTGCTCTCCTTGTGGAGCTCCTATCCTCTCCACATATTATTATTTCCCACTTCTTTCACAAGATTCGCTGCACTCTGCCCAAGTGTTGGCCATAAGTCTCAGCATCTGCTTTGATAGACTACAGGGCAGAGCCTTTCAGAGGCCCTCCTTGGCAGGCACCTATATTGTTCCATGATTTCTCCTTCGTCTGATGTCCATCTTCTTTGTCTTTCTGGAGGGAGATTGAGCATTTGGCCAGAGTCCTCCCTCTTGATTAGTTTCTTTTGGTGTACATATTTTAGTAGGTTTATCCTATAGTATATGTCTATTATTATATGAGTGAGTATATACCATGTGTGTCTTTCTGCTTCTGGAATAGCTCACTCAGGATGATCTTTTCCAATTCCCACCATTTGCCTGCAAATTTCATGATTTCCTCATTTTCTATTGCTGAGTAGTATTACATTGTGTAAATGTACCACAATTTCTGTATCCATTCTAGGTTGAGGGGCATCTGAGTTGTTTCCAGCTTCTGGCTATTACAAATAAAGCTGCAACAAATGTGTTTGAGCAAATGTCTTTATTGTGTACTTGAGCCTCTTTTGGATATGTGCCTGAGAGTGGTATACCTAGGTCCTGAGGAAGCCCTATTCCTAATTGTCTGAGAAAATGCCAGATTGATTTCCAGAGTGGTTGTACAAGTTTACATTCCCACCAGCAGTGGAGGAGGGTTCCCTTTTCTCTACAACCTCTCCAGGATGTGTTGTTACTTGAGTTTTTGATCTTGGCTATTCTGATGGGCATAAGGTGAAATCGCAGGGTCATTTTGATTTTCATTTCCCTAATGGCTAATGACTTTGAGCATTTCTTTAAGTGTATCTCTGCCATTCGATATTCCTCTATTGAGAATTCCATTTAGCTCTGTACCCCATATTTTAATTGGATTACTTGATTTGTTGCTGTTTAACTTTCTTACTTCTTTATATATACTGGATATTAGTCCTCTGCCACATACAGGGTTGGTGAAGATACTTTCCCACTCTGTAAGCTGTTGTTTTGACAACAGTGTCCTTTGCTTTACAGAAGCTTTTCAATTTCATGAGGTCCCATTTACTGATTGTTGCTCTTAGAGCCTGTGCTGTTGGTGTTTTGTTCAGGTAGTTGTCTCCTGTGCTAATGAGTTCAACGCTCTTCCCTACTTTTTCTTCTAACCAATTTACTGTGTCTGGTTTTATGTGAAGGTCTTTGATCCACTTGGACTTTAGTTTTGTGCAGGATGATAAGTATGTATCTATTTGTATTTTCTACATGTAGATATCCAGTTAGACGAATACCATTTGTTGAAGATGCTATCTTTTAACCATTGAATGGTTTTGGCATCTTTGTCAAAAATCAGGTGTCCATAAGTATGTGGGTTTATTTCTGGGTTTTCTATTCAGTTCCATTGATCCACCATTCTGTTTCTATGCCAGTACCATGCAGTTTGTATTACTGTTACTCTACAGCACAGCTTGAGATCAGGGATGGAAATACCTCCAGAAGATCTTTTATTGTAGAGGATTGTTTTAGCAATTCTGGGTCTCTTCTTATTCCATATGAACTTGAGAATTTTTCTTTCAAGGTCTGTAAAGAATTGTGCTGGTAATTTGATGGGAATTGCATTGAATCTGTAGACTGGTTTTGGTAAGATGGCCATTTTAACTATGTTAATCCTGCCAAGCCATGAGCATGGGAGATCTTTCCATCTTCTGATATCTTTTTCTAATTCTTTCTTCAGAGACTTGAATTTTTTTTCATACAAGTCTTTGACTTGCTTGGTTAGAGTCACACCAAGGTACTTTATATCTTTTGTGGCTATTGAGAATGGTGTTGTTTCCCTAATTTCTTTCTCAGCCCTTTTTTCTTTTGTATATAGGAGGGCTACTGATTTTTTTGAGTTAATTTTGTATTCAGCCACTTTACTGAAGGTGTTTATCAGCTGTAGGAGTTCCCTGGTAGAATTTTTGGGACCACTCAAGTATTCTACCATATCATCTGCAAATAGTGATACTTTGACTTCTTCCTTTCTAATTTGTATCCCCTTGATCTCCTTCAATTTTCTTATTTATCTAGCAAGAACTTTAAGAACTATATTGAAGAGATATGGAGAGAGTTGGCAGCCTTGTCTTGTCCCTGATTTCAGTGGTATTGTTTTAAGTTTCTCTCTGTTTAAGTTGATGTTGGCGATAGGCTTGCTGTATATTGCCTTTACTATGTTTAGGTATGTGCCTTGTGTCCCTGATCTCTCCAAGACTTTAAACATGAATGGATGTTGGATTTTGTCAAATGCTTTTCAGCATCTAAAGAGATTATTATGTGTTTTTTTTCTTTCAGTTTATTAATATGGTGGATCACATTGATGGATTTCTGTATACTGAACTACCCCTGCATACCTGGGATGAAACCTACTTGATCATAGTAGATGATACCTTTGATGTGTTCTAGTATTCGGTTTGCAAGTATTTTGTTGAGTATGTTTGCATCAATGTTCATAAGGGAGAATGGGCTTAAACTCTCTTTCTTTGTTGGGTCTTTGTGAGGTTTAGGTACCAAGGTGACTGTGGCTTCATACAATGAATTTGGTAGTGTGCCTTCTGTTTCTATTTTGTGGAATAGTTTGAAGAGAACTGGAGTTAGCTCTTCTTTGAAGGTCTGGTAGAATTCTGCTCTGAAACCATCTGCTTTTTTTGGATGGGAGACTTTTAATGACCACTTCTATTTCCTTAAGGGTTATAGGACACTTTTAATTGATTTACCTGGTCTTGTTTCAGCTTTGGTAAGTGGATCAGTCAAGAAAATTGCCCATTTCATTTAGATTTTCAAATTTTTTGGCATATAGACTTTTGAGTAAGTCCTAATCATTGTTTGGATTTCCTCAGTGTCTGTTGTTATGCTCCCCCTTTCACTTCTGATTTTATTAATTTGAATAGTGTCTCTCTGCCTTTTAGTTAGTTTGGCTAAGGGTTTATCTAACTGGTTGATTTTCTCAAAGAACCAGCTCTTGGTTTCATTGACTCTTTGAATAGTTTTATTTGTTTCTAATTGATTGATTTCAGCCTTGAGTTTGATTATTTCCAGCAGTCTATTCCTTTTTGGTGAGTCTGCGTCTTTTTTTTCTAGGGATTTTAGGTGAGCCATTAAGTTGCTTGAATGAGATGTTTCAAATTTCTTCTTGAAGGCACTTAGTGCTATGAACTTTCCTCTTAGCACTGCTTTCATTGTGTCCCATAAGTTTGGATATGTTGTGTTTTCATTTTCATTGAATTCTAGGAAGACTTTAATTTCTTTCTTTATTTTTGCCCTGATCTAACTGTCATTTAGGAACAAGTTGTTTAGTTTCCATGTGTGTGTAGGCTTTTTGCTATTTCTGTTGTGGTTGAGGTACAGCTTTAGTCGATGGTGATCAGATAGGATACAAGGGATTATTTCAGTCTTCTTGTATCTGTTAAGGCTTGCTTTGTGACAAACCATATGGTCTATTTTGGAGGAGGTTCCATGAGATACTGAGAAGAAGGTAAATTCTTTTTGGGATGCGGGGTGGCAGCGTAAGGTTCTGTAGATGTCTGTTAGTACTATTTGATTCATAACCTCTGTTAGAGACATTGTTTCTTTGTTTAATTTCTGTTTTGTTGACCTGTCTTTTGCTGAGAGTGGTGTATTGAAGTCTCCCACTATTAATGTGTGGGGATCTATGTGTGGTTTAAGTTTTATTAATGTTTCTTTTACAAATGTGGGTACCCTTGCATTTGGGGCATAGATGTTCAGGATTATAATGTCTTCCTGTTGGAATTTTCCCTTGATGAGTATGAAGTGTCTTTTCCCATCTCTTTTTATTAATTTGGTTGAAATTCTACTTTATCAGATATTAGAATGGCTACTCCTGCTTGCTTCTTGGGTCTATTTGCTTGGAAAACTGTCTTCCAGAACTTTACTCTCAGGTAATTTCTATCTTTGTGGCTTAGGTTCATTTCTTGTATGCAACAGATTGCTGGGTCTTGTTTACGCATCCATTCTGTTAGTCTGTGTCTTTTTATTGGAGAATTGAGTCTGTTGATGATGAGAGAAATCAATGACCAGTGGCTGTTAGATCCTTTGATTTTGATGTTGGCTATGGTAGTAAGTTTTTGTGCTTGATTACTTTTTGTTTTGCTGTAGTGAGGTTAATAATTTCCTATGTTTTCTTGAAAGTAGTTAGCTTTCTTGGATTTTGTTTTTCCTTCTAGTGTCTTCTGTAATGCTGGATTTCTGTGTAGGTATTGTTGAAATTTGTTGTCGTTGTTGTTGAATATCTTGTTTTCTCTGTCTATGAGGACTGAGAGTTTTGCTGGGTATAGTAGCCTGGGCTGACATCTGTGTTCTCTTAGGGTCTTCATAATATCTGTCCAGGCTCTTCTGGCTTTCATAGTCTCTGTTGAGAAATCAGGTGTAACTCTGATGGGTTTGCCATTAAATGTTACTTGGCCTTTTTCCCTTGCAGCTCTTAGTATTTTTTCTATGTTTTGTATACTTACTGTTTTGATTATTATGTGGTGAGCAGATTTTCTTTTCTGGCCCAATTTATTGGGTGTTCTGTAGGCCTCTTATATTCTTATAGGCCTCTCCTTTAAGTTGGGGGAATTTTCTTCAATGATTTTGTTGAAAATATTTTCTGGGTCTTGGAGGAGGGAATCTTCTTTTTCCTCTATTCCTATTATTCTTAGGTTTTGTCTTTTCATATTGTCTTGGATTTCTTGGACAGTCTGTGTCAAGAATTTTGTAGATTTAACATTTTCTTTGATGGATATATCAATGTTTTCCATTGTATCTTCCACACCTGAGATTCTTTCTTCCTTCACTTATAGTCTATTGGTTATGCTTACCTCTGTAGTTCCTGTTTTCTTCCCTAAGTTCTTTCTCTCCATGATTTCCTCTGTTTATGTTTTCTTTAATTTTTCCAATTGTATCTTCCTATCTTGAGCCGTTTTGTTGATTTCCTTCACCTGTCTGACTGTGTTTTCTTGTTTTTCCTTCAATTCTGTCAGCTGTTTGAACAATTCTCTGTTTCTTTTATTTCTTTCAGTGATTTAAGTATTTCCTCTCTAAAGGCCACAAACTGTTTTGCTGCATCTTCCCTTATTTCTTTACAGATGGCCATAATCTGTTTGTCTTTATCTTCCTCCATTTCTTTATGGATGGCCATAATCAGTTTGACTTTATCTTCCTCTAGTTCTTTATGCATTTCATTTGTTTCCTCTATTATTCTCTTCATAAGCATAGATGTTAGTGTCGTGGGCCGGGCCAAAGCTGGTTTGGTGGCTATTTGTAATGCAAGTCTCAGCACAGGAAGACAGGGTTTTTCCAGGCCTTCCCTTGGAGACAGGGAAGGATTTGCAAGTCCATTCGCCTTTTGTTTAGTGACAGCAGGTGGGAGAGCTTGTTTGAAATCTCAGCTCTGCCTCACTCCTTGTAAAAATTAACCCTTTGTGTAAACTGTTTGTATAAATAAACAAGGCTGGCTGGCCTCGTGGCTTTTCGGACACAGAGCATATTGACGCTATAGGGCTCATTGGAGCAAGCGGCCAGAAGCCTTTCGGAACATAATATGTGTAGTGTACATTATTAATTTCAATCCTCACTCTCAACTCAGAACCCCCTTCT
>JAQQSO010007695.1:0-10453 GCA_028658305.1 Pachyuromys duprasi | reverse complement strand
AAGATTTATTTATTTATTATGCATACAATGTTGTGTCTGCATTTATGCCTGCAGGCCAGAAGAGGGTACCAGATCTCATTATAAATGGTTACGAGCCATTATGTGGTTGCTGGGAATTGAACTTTGAACCTCTGGAAGAGCAGCCAGTATTCTTAACCTCTGAGCCATCCCTCCAGCCCTTCTGCTTTCTATAATATTTCAATGTCCTCATCTCCAAAGTGGGGGGGGGTGTCCAAAAGTCTCTGTAGAATATTTTTCTATGCTTGCTGGACTGTTTACACAGTAAACAGTAAGTAATAGTAATAGTAAGGCTAGAAAATAACAGTCCCAACAGACTTAGCTATTAGTTTTAGAATTTTAAAAGTGGCACTTTTGATTTTGTGGATCATGTTCCCAAGGAAGTTCTGTGGGAATTCTAGATAAGAACAGCAGGCTTGCAGAGCAGTGAGTTCCTTGAGAGCTCTAGGCAGATGGGACTCTACCCCACCCCTCCCCGCTAGGTTGAAGAAACACTCCTTGAGAAGGCTGCGTTACTCACTGGCACTCAGCAAAGATCTATGCAGAACACAGGCAGAAAACTTTGTCAGGCAACTCCACAAGATGAAAAGCCACATGCTCAGCTGGCATGTCTCAATGATGGGATGCAGCTGCTGAGATTAAGTATGGCCTGTGTTCAAGGGTGAGGCAGAAGTAAACTGGGAAGAGCAAGTTTTAAAGATGCCCAGGAGATCTTCAAATTCGTAAGTGGCAGCCACTTCAGGGTATATACAGAAACCGGCAGGATAGCTCTTGGCTTGGTAGTCTGTGCTAAGCAGGCCTGAGCTATAGGTTGCCTGTCTGTATTGCAACTGCTTCTGTGGGGACTTTAATGGGCATGCCTGTTCATTCTGTAAGATTCAGTTTTACTTCAGGTTCTTCCATGACCCAAGAAACCCGTACGAGCACACAGGTGTTCAGTGAACTGTTATTGACTTGGGCTTTCCATGTAGAGAGTGGAGGTCTTTGCCTTCTTTAACAGCCAATATTGGGAAAAGGACTCTCACTCACAGCCCCAAGCATTGTGCATTTTCTATGTTCTCTCCAGAGAAGGAGTATGATGATTTTCCACTTTCACACCAGTGGCTACGTCTTACACTTGTGTTTGCCAGCATCAGAGCAGAGGTTTCACACCGAAATTTGAAGACAGTTCTCAGGGCAGGTGAAGCTTTAAAAGTGCAAACATAGAGACCACATGGTTTCTTGGCTTTGTCTCTCCCAGGTGTCACTGCAAGTTTGTATAGTCTTTTGTTTGGAAATCTACAAAACCAATGCTTTGTGGTACATTTCACTATTGGGGTTTTGCATAGTGTCTCCGGGGAGCAGGAGGTCAGGAGGTCACAGTGAATATTATAGGTAACATTTCACAGAAAAATCCCTAAATGTGCCACAATCGTAAGTGACATTCTTTGAATTTTTTTTTTGCGAAAGGGAAAATGACATGAAAGATGGATAGTGTAGCTCAGGAATAAGATAAAAATCTCCTGTGTTTGAATTTGAATTTCCAAAATGGACCCTTTACCTCTCTCAGCCTCCAGGGAATTGACTAGTTCCTCTGAGCATCATTAAAAGAAAACCTACGAAGATGAAATGTTTGGCCTTATACTTTAAAGAAGTCTCTAACATTGAATAGAGTAATAAAAGCAACAGGAGCATTCTATGTCTCCTCACGGTGAAGTTCAAGATATCAAAGGCATTTAAAGTGATGTGAAAAGAGTGTGGGCTGTAAGACAGGCTTTCTCAGCTGGATGCTGGTGCTCCACATAAAATTCTTCTGAAGGTCTTTGCAGCAGCCCCTTGGTGCTCCCTTATTTCTGCTCACATAAACATTAGAGCATCAGACTGCAAATTTCATCTAATTACAGAGCCATTCAGGCATCCAGTGGTTCTGGGTTTGCCTTTGCGTTGTTGCTGCACACGATTGGCAAGGAAACCTTTCATTTCTGAAACCGAGTCTCAAAAAGAATGACAGGGCATTTGCAAACAGCTCCATCTGAGTCCTCTCTAGATATTCAGCTCTGGTTATCCTCTGAAGTCTGCATTGAAGACACAGATTGGGCTGGTGGTACAGTGCAACCTTTGCTGGAGAGGCAGAGAGCAGTAGAGGAGTGAACAGCCCTCAGATGCTTGTGGTTCAATAGCACTCAGAACCTCAGATCATACGCAAAGATGACATTTGTATGACACTTCAGAATCTCTATGAGACAGCGAGTGCAATCTCACATTATACTGAAGCAAGTCTGAGAGGTTAGTACTCTTAGCTCTTTCGACAGACACACATTCTGGCTTGGGAGGAAGAAAGGAGTCTGAATTGCCACAAATAAACACGGTTGATTTACTTGTGATAGCCCTGAGAAGAGGACGCTATTATCCTCATCCTTGAAGACATTTTCAAAATATCTATTTTGTTTTATTTGTGTGTGTGTGTGTGTGTGCGTGCATATGAGTGCAGGTACTCTTGAAGTTAAAAAGAGAGTTTTAGATCCCCTGGAACTAGAGTCACAGGTGATTGTAAGTTCCCAATGTAGGCCCTGGGAGCCGACCTTGAGGTTTTCTGCAAAAGCAGTATACCACTAAGCAGTCTCCTGGCCTCTCATTACCTCCATCCTGTAGATGAGGAAATCTAAGTGTAAATGAAGTTAAATACGCAGTACAATATACTGCTAATGGTCAGATCAGTACTTCCTTTTTTAAAGTTTATTTATTTATTTTATTAATTACAGTTTATTCGCTTTGTATCCCAGCTGTAGCCCCCTTCTTCGTTCCCTCCCAATCTCACCCTTCCTCTCTCATCTCCTCCCATGCCCCCCCCTCCAAGTCCACTGATAGGGGAGATCCTCCTCCCCTTCCATCTGATCCTAGCCTATCAGGTCTCATCAGGACTATCTTTGATAGTTTTCCTCTGTGGCCTGGGTAAGGCTGCTCCCCCATCAGGTGGAGGTCAGATCAGTACTTTCTATTCTTTCTACCCTCCATCTATAGCTCAACATTCTCTTTCCCTTCCTCTAGTTCTCTCTCTAATTTTTCTCTCTTTTTATTAAAAGTATGCACATAGTTCCTATATTCTCAAAACATATTTAGAGGTATTAAAAAATCTTTCTTCAGTTTATCTTTCTAGGAAAGGAACATCTGTGAACATGCAAACACTAAGGCAAAAAACTGGGCTAGCTTCCCCTGCCTTTGCCAGGGTCTGTTAATGTTTGTCTTCAAGGACAAGGAATTAGCTGTGGGCATATGAGTAAAGATTAAAATAATCAGTACAGGAATACAAAGGAATGGCATTCGCTATGTGTCATCGCAAAGCATCAATCACTAGCAAAATCTGTTACATGGAAAACAGTGCACACTGAAGAAAGCTCTGCTGTCTTGAAGGTGAGTGTGCCACTCAGTTCTGGCAATAGGAAGTTTGCCTGGCCAGAGGTCAGCTTGGCAACCTTTTCTTTTGGTCATGTTTTTCTGGTTGCTAAGAAAGTGAGGTGGGAATGGTTGCTGTGTTTTAGTTATAAGCTTCATTAGGGACTCCTGTTCAGCTGCTGAGAAAGGGTCCAGGTGTCTTCTCCAATCCAAGGCGTGAGGATATCAGTCGGGCTTCCTTTCCTGGTCTTTCTCAGGTCTTTTCACCAGAAGATGTGATTGTGTCTCATGTTTGTGCTGATCCCATTCTTTGAGACTCAGTTCCTGTATTCATTAACCCACTAGGGGCTGGAAAATGGTGCTATCTTACTTTTATCAGTTCCTTATTATTTTTATCTGAATTACTTTGTATGACATTTCTTCTCTGATTGTTTGGCCATCTTATGGTATGGTTCATATAAAAGAAATGGAAAGTGGTTCTTATTTTTCTCCTGCATCTACTTTTTTATATTTTATTTTTATTAATTACAGTTTATTCACTTTGTATCCCACCTGTAGCTTCCTTCCTCTTCCCCTCCCAATCCCAACCTCCCTTCCTCTTCTCCACCCACGCCCCTCCACCAGTCCACTGATAGGGGAGGTCATTCTCCCCTTCCACCTGATCCTAGTCTATCAGGTCTCATCAGGAGTGGCTGCATTGCCTTCCTTTGTGGCTTGGTAGGGCTGCACCACCGGCCCTCCCAGGGTGAGGTGATCAAAGAGCAGGCCAATCAGTTCATGTCAGAGACAAATCCTGTTACCATTACTAGGGTACCCACTTGGACACTGAGCTGCCATGAGCTAAATCTGTGCAGGGGTTCTAGAAAGACTGAACCCTGCAGGGTATCAAAGCAGATGCTGAGACTCAAAGCCAAACTTTGGGGAGAGTACAGGGAATCTTATGAAAGAAGGGGGAGATAGAAATACCTGGAGAGGACAGGAGCGCCACAAGAAGAGCAACAGAACCAAAAAATCTGAGCACAGGGGTTTTTTCCTGAGACTGCTTCTACTTTTAAAATACATCGTGAACATATGAGACTCAGCGTATTTTCTAGGTTTTTATTGAATGTCTTAATAATTATTCATTCGAAGGCTAATACTTCTCCATTTTCAGTGACCTTCAAGGCTTTCTAACATGGCTAAAAATGTTTGAAGGGTCTTTTGGTAGAACAAAATATTTCAGTCTTGTTTATCAGTCAGGTGTCTCCAGAAAAATAAAATATATGATTATAATCAGAGATTTATTAGATTTTCTTACATTATGAAAGGCTGAATTGTCCCATAGTGGCTCTCTGTGGGTGGAAAACCTGGGTATCCATCAGCTGCTCAGTCAACCAACTGCTCAGAACAATAGGAACCAATGGCACAGCCCTGGACAAAGGTTAGCCAAGGATACCCTTAAAAGTTCAAGTTCCTGTTTAAAGACTAGAGAATCTGGGGTCTGATAGCCATAGCATCAGTAATGAACACACCACTTGGCAAGAGTCAAATATATGATAATATGAGCTGCCTCTTTCTGCTTTTCATTTGATGTGTGTCCTAGTCTGTCTAGTGGATGGTGCTGCTTACATTCAGAGTGGGCCTTCTCTATTCAGTCCACCAACCCACATGTCAGTAGGTCATCTCAGGAAACACTCTCACAGACACCCCTAGAAATGTGCCTTTCCAATTGTCTAGATGCCTCTTAGACAAGTCAAGTAGACAAACAAGATCACCATTACAAGGCTTGTCTTGTATTGCTCCTGCCCTGGCCTTTGTTAGGAGCCATTGCCCTGAAACTAGACCCAAGGTGTTTGAGTTAAGGCGGTAATATTTTAAACGGGAAACCTATTCCAGCACTCTGAGCCTCATGTCTTTCCTCTTCATAAGGACAGCATTTATAGTAGCTACCTTGTGAGTTTGTCACAGGGAGTTATTATATGTAAAGTGTTTGTAAGTGGCCAGTCAACTGTGTTTGTAGTGTTGACTTTCAAAGTTGCTGACCTTGAAGTGACAAAACAACTATGAATGACTTATAGTGGACAAATGAACAAGTGATTGAGAATTTCATAATTCATTGCTTTCTGTATTCATGGGTGAAATGTTCAATAGGGATACAGACTATTCCAGTTTGGGATAGTATTTTATTAATAATGGGGAAGATTTTTGCCTAGGCAGAGTGTTGAGAATATTATGTGTAGTAAGGTAGTACGAATAGACCCAGAATTGTTGAGCATCTGGGTTTAGTTTCTGGACCCAGTCACGTTAAACTCAGCTGGAGAGTGAGGGGCCTATCACCTCACAGTGGCATTTTCAACTGCTGTCTTAGTCCTTTCAGACTTACCTTGAAGAAGGAAGCAAACTTTGAATTGCAGTGATAAACAGAAGAACGATGAATGCACAGACCAAGTTTGACTTGAATACTTCATCCCTCATTTGGGAATACTGTAATTTTAAAAGAAGCAAAATCAATTACTCTGTAGCAGAGTTAAGATTTGGAGGAGATAAGTTTCATCAGTTTGAAGTTAAGGAAAAACAGCAAGAAGCAAGAATACAATATCTTTTTGAAAATAATTACTTAGAAAGTTGTATCATCCAAAATCTTCACAGGGCAGTATCTTCATACCTCCCACCAATTTTTCTCTGAAACCCCAGGAATTAATAACCCCTCCCCAGTAAAGGGCCTGCAAGGATTAATGAGCTTATTCTACTCCTGCCCCAAGAGCTTCTATCATTTAACAGGGCAGAAGAGCCTTCACCATGTAAGCTGCAGATCAAGCTCATGTGGACTTCCCTCATTAACAAAATGTAGTTATGTAAGGATGGTGCTCTGTTTGTTGGGTGTGGGGACATGGGCAAATGTTTTACCAGGGAACCTTTTTACCTTTTAAATAAGAACTATGGGGAATAACTTCATGGAATCTTAGAGTTTAAAACAGCCCACAAGATCTCCGGTGCTGTAGCATCTTGTCTTACTGAAGACAAATAGAGGCTGATAGACCACTATGGCGGATGCCCTTCTGTTCATTCTAGGCAGCCCTGGGGAGTTGCGATAACATTATTTGATTACTCAGAGTATTCAGTAATTTCATTGTTGGCCTAAAAGCTCCTCAAAGTTTTGAGGTTTGTAGTTGCCTCATTCCTGCCTCAGTTCCCAGACCACTGTGGAGTCACTAAGCTGTGTAATATTTTTAGAAAGAGGCACAGAGCACTTAAAAAACTGTGAGAGGCACTAGAATCAGGTTTGTGCAAGTCTTTCATTTTGCCTTACTGACACAGAAGCCTAGTGAGTTGCTGTAAATCATATAGAATACAGATTGTCTTATTGGGGATGAGGGAGGAGGCACAGCTCTAAGCCTGGCACTGCAACATTGTGAGTTGGTTCGAATTTTAGAGTCACTTTACCCCTGTGACCATAAATGTCTCTCTTACAGCCCCTCAACTCTTTGCCCACAATAAATAATAAGATTTAAGTCAGCTCAACAAAATAACAGGATTAGTCCACTTTATTTGGACTAATAGTTTGAAATAACAGTTACAGGAATTTGAAACTGTTATTGACTTCTGGATGAGCAGTAAATTGGAATTTACTGCTCAGAGTCATGGCTAAAATTTTGGGAATGACCGGTAGCTGATGGGACCTGGGGATCCAGGAGCTACAAAGAATCACCATAAGCCACCCCCTTTCCTGATAAAACTTCAGAAAATACATCTTGTTAATAATTACTAATAGTGTTGCCTAGGACCAGGGAAAATCCGAATGACCCACACGGGCCAAAATGAGTTAGTTATAAAACAAAAGTCAAAGGAAGATAAATGTCTCACATCTTTATGTTACACACAACTTAATTTTTTATTGCTTCACTGATAACCAATTTGACTATATAGATTCAATATTGGAATTTTGCAAACTTTGTACACAATCTTCGGTGCATTTATTCCTTCATTTTCATCACTATTACCATCATTATAATCATCATTATCAGCATCCCAACCCCTTGAACTTATGATAGGCCATCATTTTCCTTATTCTAGAATCCTTTCTGCAACCTACTTTACCTATATACAAATGTCTGCTGATTGCTATTGGGTGGCCAACTCTGCTTTGTCAGGGAAGCAGGCATTCTATCTTTAAGGCTGGGCGTGGCATCCTATATCACAAACACTCTCTGCTTAAATGCTCCAGTGCTTAAGTTTGAGTTTTCGGTCTTATCTATGGTTCTTTCTCATTCACTGGCCTTTTCTCACTAGGGGAATATCTCTTCCTATAGATACCAAACAGCCCCTGCAAATCCTTTCCTGGAAGTTTCTTACTGATGACATTTAAAACAAGTGCACACTCCCAACTAAAGCTGCAGGAAGTTTTGTGCTTGTCATTTTATTCACACACCAAGCCGGTGGAACCAAGTAGGGGGATTTAACTTTGTCTCCAGTCCCATCAGTATTTCTCTATGAACAAAACTGACTTCTTTGAACCACCCTTATCTTTTCTGCCAAATGGGACATGTAAGGTTTGCGATGCTAAAACATCCCATTACTTTCATGTTTGAATTTCAGTCCCTTGCATAGCCAGAAAAAGAAAAAAATCTGTGCCGTTGATGTCAATCAAACATAGAGAACTGGGTTTTAAAATAGAGTGCATTGTGACTTTGAAATACGAGGAGAGAAGGCTTATGAAAAGAAAATTCCTAATTGGCTCAGGATGTTACAGTATCCAGAGTGAGTGCTGATTCATTGAACTTTATTTTGCCTTGTGAAGGTCTGAATACTTGGGTACATGGCCGTATCGAGTTTGTTATATGTGTCTGCTTTCCCAAATCAGAAATTCTTTTGTCTCATTTCTGTTCTGTCCTCATTTGACCACACTAATCTTTCTATACTTCAGTTGTGAGCATTGGCCACAGCACAGCTACCTGCCTTTGAACCTCAGCTTCTACACTTCCTAGCTATGATTTAGTGCATATCTAGGCTGTCTATATCTCACTATTGTCTCCTAGAAAATGAGTGTGATAGGAGCCACTCACAAAAGTTGCTGGAAAACACACTGAGCTCATGTTGAGTGTGCTCAAACAGTGTCTTGTGAAGGCAATGTAGGAGGAAGATGTGCCGCATTTAGTTCTTGCCTGTAGACCTCAGCCCTATAGTCAACTGAAATGACATCTCTAGAATTAGTCAGAGTCATGAGGGTCAATGAGTTCTAGATCTATCACAAGGAAACTGAGAAATCGAAGTGTGGTTACATGGTCACGTGGAAGAAAAGCCTATTTTAGATTCTTCATCCACAGAGGGATGGTCAGTGAAGCTAGTGGCAGATGTGATGGACAGTGTCTCTCACTTTGTCTGGCTCTGTCCCTGAGACAGTCCTGAAAAGCCTTCTTTAGTGAGGAGGAAGGAAAACACCTTACTCATCAGGATTCTCCATCTCCACTATAAAATAATTGCATCATTGTCCTCTGACTGTAACTCTGTCTTTATGGGTAGCTTACTCCCAGGAAGGTGTTGACAGATCCCTCTTCTGGGCAGGTTTGTGCCAGCGCAGTTTATGTGGTGGCTGCACCTGCTGTCTCTTTCTCTCTGTGGTCTGCTGTGCATTTGTCACCCAGCTACTCATGGTAAGACACTCCCCTGTGGTGGAAGTGCCTTCACCACAGGAGACCAGGGAGGAGAAGAATAGAATAGAAGTGCTGACTACATTCTTCCATCCCATACATGGTATGGAGGGCGCTCCCAGTGAAAGCAATGGGGCAACTATGTGCTTTGTGTCATATTATGTGCAATATGATAATTTCATAAATGAAGTGGGTTATGTTTATTGCCTTTGTTCAACTGTTGCCAACACCAATATTTCTGCTCAGAAATGAGCATTATCTCAGTCTGAGACACTTTTGGTTATAGGAGAAATGTATTTTTTTCAATTTCATTTTATCATTGAATAAAATTAGCTTTAAGAAAGAGGATTTTCCTCACACATCTTTCACTAGTCTAAATTAATATCTTATTAAATTTAAAAAGACTCTCATTAGGACAAACTGTTAATTCTGAATAAAAGAGTTAATAACTTGACCTCTACTACCATTATACTTGTGTAACATATATCATAGTGATGGCCTAGAGCATCCTTATTATTTGAACAAATGGAATAGACACAACAAAACATGAGTCTAATTTTTCATGAGATTTAGGTTTTGAAATATCTTCTCTTTTCTCATTTCTGGTCCAATAAAATCATTGGTAGCAATAATTCTACTAGTAACCATTTGTAGACTTTGTACCAATCATTTCTTCCAAGCAACCTGATGCTAAAGGGAGGGTGCATCCTTTTATGTTTTGACAACTCACAAAGAAACATGCGTCTGAGATGTACTGTGTCAGATGTATAAGACAGGAAGACACACTACTTCCCTTATATAATACTGTAAGTATTATATATCCTTGGTAGGCTATTGGACTGACCATTGCATAAGCCATGGTGAAATCAAGAGAATGTTATCTCTTCTATGTTCTTTGCATGGAAGGGCCTGGTTGCAGACAATGCTGCTTTAACATGAAGGACTGGGTCAATGACCTTTGGGATGAAATCTTCTGAAGTCTATCATTCAGTATCATTATTATAGACAGAGTTGGTATTCCTCACTCTGAAAGCACTGATGATTTTGTGCAACTAGAGATGGCTAATTGGTCTAATAAAGACACACAAGTGAAATGGCCCTTGAAATTGTTTGACTGCCTTGAGGCTGGTACAAATGGCAGTGTTTTACAAGGCGCTAAGAGTGTGGGGAGTCATAGAAAGCTGTTGTCTGAATAAGGGCTGGGTTTCTTCCCTGAGCCTCTCTTGAAACTTGTCCTTTGTACTTGAAGAAGGAGACCTAAATACTCCTACTGTTTTAAGACTAGCAAAACACTTGATTTTTGACAAAGAAGCCAAAACCATTCAATGGAAAAAAGACAGCATCTTCAACAAATGGTGCTGGTCCAACTGGATATCTGTATGCAGAAAAATGAAAATAGATCCATTTTTATCACCTTGCACAAAGCTAAAGTCCAA